>PVKM010038152.1:0-14200 GCA_004027735.1 Carollia perspicillata
TTGGTGGAGTCTTCCCTTGAGTATTATGAAGTGACCTTCTGGGTCTCTCTTTATGGTTCTTTTTTGAAGTCTATTTTGTCTGATATGAGTGTTGCTACCCTGGCTTTTTCCCCCTGTCCGTTTCCTTGGAAAATTTGTTTCCAGCCCTTCACTTTTCATCTGTGTAGGTCTTTTGTCCTGAAGTGGGTCTCTTGTAGGCAGCATATGTGTGGGTCATGCTTCCTTATCCATTCAGCTATTCTACGTCTTTTGATTGGAATATTTAACCCATTTATGTTTAAGGTTATTGCTGATAGGTTCTTATTCATTGTCATTTTTGTACCTGTGTTTCTCTCTCTCTCTCTTTTCCTTCCTTTTCTTAAAGCAGTCCCTTTAGCATCTCTTGTAGAACTGGTTTTGTGGAGGGGTATTCTTTTAGAATTTTTTTGTCTGGGAAGATTCTTACTTGGCCTTCTATCTTGATTGAGGGCCTTGCTAGGTAAAGTAGCCTTGGTTGCAGGCCTCTGGTTCTCATTACTTGGAAATTTCTTGCCATTCTCTTGTGGCTTGGAGTGTTTCCATTGGGAAGTCAGCAGCTAACCTTACTGGGGCTCCCTTGTGTGTGACTTCCTTTTTCTCCCTTGCTGCCTCTAAGATTCTCTCTTTGTCTTGGAATTTTGCCATTTTAATTATGATGTTTCTTGAAGTGGGCCTCTTTGGACTCCTCTTGATTGGGACTCTCTGTGTTTCCTGGATTTGTGTGACTTTTTCTCTCAAATTAGGGAAGTTTTCCATCATTACTTTTTCAAATAGATTTTCTATCCCTTGCTCTTCTTCTTCTCCTTTTGGTATCCCTATTATATGGATATTATTATGTTTCATACTGTCTTGCATTTCTCTTAATCCCTGTTCATTCTTTCTGAGCCTCTTTTCCTTTTCCTGCTCATTCTGGGTGTGTTTTTTCTACTTTGTCCTCCATCTCACTGATCCAATCTTCTGCTTCATCTATCCTGCTTTTGATTCCTTCTACTGTGTTCTTCAGTTCAATATTGTATTCCTCATTTCCTCTTGGCCCTTTTTGATAGTTTCTATTTCCTTTTTCATTTTGATATAGTCTGCAGTGAGTTCATTGTAGTTTCCCTGTAGTTTCTGGTAATTCACTGTGAGCTCATGGAGCTTCCGTCAGATATTGCTTTGAACTCAATATCTGATCATTGAGTTGCCTCTATTTCCTTTAGCATTCTTCCTGAGGTTTTCTCCTTTCCTTTCACTTGGGGATTGTTTTTTTTTGTTGTCCCCTTGTCTGTGAGCCTCTTCTTGTTAGCCTCAGTTTCTTAAATTGATCTGTTCTGAATCGCTGGGTTTATGGCATGAACTTCTGTGGTAGAATACCTGTGGGATTCAGTGGTGCAGTCTCCTTGATATCTCGATCTCACTGGTCTTGAGCTGTGATTTAAGTTGGCTCTGTGTTTGTCTTTGGGTTTTTATTGTTGTTGGGTCTTTCTTGGTGGGTCCTTCCCATCAGTTGATTAAGTGAGGTTTGCTGGTGGGTTTCCTCTTCCATTGGGTATCCCAGTATTCAAAGCTTCCACCTATTCTTTTCTGTGAAAATTGGTGGGGTAAGGCAAAATGGTTTAAGACAGCCAGTGTATTTTACGACATTTACAGTAGCAGCCAGTAAAGAAATGACAGGAGATCCTTTGGCTAGGTATACTGTTAACCATGATCTTCCACCCAACTAACCACTTTTTAGGAAGGATAGAATGAAGATAAGACTCTTGTTGGGGAGACAAGGATTGTGACTTGGAACCAGAAAGCCGTCAGGTTGTGGGAGGTCGGGTTCTGAGGTAAGGTGAGAGTAAAGGATAATAAATAGGCATTGTTTGTGAGAAAATAGAGTTAACCACTACAGTAATAGATTCCAGGGTGAAGTGGGCTAATATCTGGGAGGCGTGTTGTGTAGTATTTACGATTGAATGGAACAGCTATTATTTACAATAATATTAGAGTAACTATCATATGATAGAATCTATGAGATCTGGATAACAAGAATAGATAGAATAGGACTTTGAATAGTGTGCCAATGAAACACAAGTGAAGTGAAGGACAGTAAGCCAGCAATATGCTATGAGTGAGAGAACAGGGGAAACCTCTTGTACAGTATAACCAGCCAAGGAAAGAAAACTTAACAGAAAGAAGAGGAATACAAAAATATTATTCAAATAAAAGATGTAAGAATAATGAAATATAATAATACAAGTATGCAACAACTTGCAGGTTCTCTGTAATAGCAAAGTGAAATTTGTCTGACTGTCTCAGTTGTTGGGATGCCTCCTCTTCGGGTCCAAGTCTGGTCTTTTCACAGTTCCAGGTTTTTGTGTCTCACTTGTGGGTATTTAAAAAGGAAAATGAAAAAATAGCAGAAGAAAGAAGAAGAGATAAAATTGGAAAGAAAGGAAGAAGGAATAAAACAAGAAATAAGGAAAGAGAAGCAAAAGGAATTGAGATATAAAAAATAATAAAAATTAAAAAATAAAAAATTACTTAAAAATAAAAAGAACCTTTTTCTGGGTTAAACTGGCCAAACCAGTTTTTCTGGTCTTGCTGGCTGCTGCAGGCTGAGGAGCGATTGATATGGCTTTTCTCTCTTCCTGTTCAGCACTCAGTACACTCTATAGAGCACCTCTCCGCATGCCTTGGGTGTGGGCTCCAGGCTCATGCTCTCCCCAGCTTTACAGGTGTGGGCTCCTTGCTTTCTATCCCCCTGGTTTACCGCTGTGGGCTCAGAGCCTTCTACAAAGACTCTCTCCCCTAGTCTCGGGTGCACATGCTTGGCCAGGTCACCTCTGGTCACATGGGTTTGGACATGCACTCTTCCCAGTGCTATGAATGGGTGCTCACATCCCCTGTGTATTTGCCACTTAGTCCTTATTCCCCTCTCTGCGACTTCAAGCAACCAGGTCTCTCCTGATGCTGCCCAAAACTTGTTTGGTTGGGGAGGGAGCAGTTGACCCAGCACTCTCCCAGGAGCCCTGTGACAGACCCTGCGGACACCTGGCCTGGGGCTGCAGCCACACTGGTCCCCCCTGCCAGTCCCTGGGCCCTTATTCTCCTGAAGCACTCTCCTCACCATCTGGTTTTTCAATGTCCATTACAATTTTTTATCTCCTATTTTCATATGTGCTGGAGTACTGTTGGCTGTTTGCTCTGTTCCTCTATAGATTGGCTAGGTTTTTCTCCCATGTGTAGGGGGAAGCGGAATCTCTCCCTCCTACCTCACTGCCATCTTCCTTCCTATGCATACTCTAAGTTTTATATAAGATGTTTATAAGAGCCCGGTTCATAATAGTAAGTACCTATAGACAACCTGAATATTCATTAGAATAAATTGTAGTTCTTTCATTCAATGGGGTAGTATATTGCAGTCAAAATGAATAACCTGAAGTTGGCCACAAAAATAGATGAATGTTAGCATTACAATTTGGAGCAAAAATATGTATCCAAAGATTATATACAGCATAATACCCTTTTTATCATTAAGTCAAAATGAACAAAACCCAAAATATTTGTACCTATGCTTTAGAAGTACAGATAACTATAATAGAACTCAAAGGGTTTACTGCAGAGGGAGGAATGGCAATGGAGTAGTTGCCCATTGTCCAGATCTGGGGGAAAACCCTGGAAATGCTAACACTCCATAAAATAGCTTACAAGAAGTTTCTCCACTTTCAGTTCAAATTCTCATCTCTGCTGCAAGGCTATTGGTACCTCAGTCTTGGCACTATTGACATTCTTGACAACTCTTTATTTTGTGGGACTACCTTATAGAATGTTTAGCAGCAGCCCTGGCCCCTATACCTTCTCCCCAGTTTTCATAATAAAAAATGTCTACAGACATTGCTAAATGTCCCTTCTGGGCAAAATTGCAGCTAGTTGAAAACCACTGTGTCAGGAGAAGGTGTGTTGATTATTATTGGCTCGAGGACATAAGCAGGAAAGTGGATTCTCTGTTTTTGAAAATTCTGTTTTTAAAATGTATTTAAGCATCACTTAGGATTATCCATACTACAAACTCACAAAACTTAGTTCCCCATTTGGTTGATGTTGGTGTTAGTAGAGCCCACTGAAGTAACATAGCATAGCTCCCTGACTTGATACAGAAATGGATTTTGCTGTTTTATGAAGAAGTTCTTTGTAAAATCCAATGACATATTTTTGTTGGCTCCTATGGACCCCCATTCTGCAGCATCACTGGTTCTCTAGGCAGTATGAAAATGTCTGGTAGGGATCCCATCCTACTGAGTGACCTCAGGAAAGCCACTGTATTTCATCAATCCCATATGAAAGAAAAAAGAGCAGTCATAACAACCAAACCAGTTAGCCTAGGAGTCCTTCTGAAGAAAGTCTGTGTGAGGACAAACTTGTAGTATTTATTGTGATTATCAGCCCCTCAGGGGCCTTTTGAAGAATTTTGTCTGATTTATCAGGCAGCTGTACCATGGATATGTATGAACTGAAAAGGAAAGTGTTGGGGTGGGGGGAAGAGTTGCAAGTGTGACCAGGTTGATGGCAGTGCTCCAAGGGTGACCTCATATTTACCCCCAGATGTTCAGATCATTTGTAAACATCATCACAATCTTGATGTGATGCCATTTTCAGTTCTTGCTAAACTTTGGTAAGCATGAAAGACTTCCGAATTTTAATGCTCACTTTAGCCTGTGAAAGACATGGTAATATTCAAACTTAGCCTGACCTTTTCATTATTCATTGCTGGTTGGTTGACTGACTGCTTCTATTCTCTATTCCAACTGCTTCAGCAACTTTCTTGCCTCCTTCCCTTCTTCACACCAGGTACATAATTCTACCAATGCCCTGACATTCTCCAGTATATTTCTTTGCCAAGACCTTGTTTATTTTATTCTAGTTCATTTTTTCAAGGTAAAGACTAAATCATGAAGTTAGAGCCTACCAGAAAAATCAAAATCAATGAATGCCAGTATCTAGAATTACTCCTTCACCAACAAAAAGGAGCTATGTGATAGGCTAGCTTATATAAGAAGCTGAGCATTGTTCTTACTTTCAAATAAGAGAGGTAATTAAAAAGACTCTGAGGAGGTATACTCCAACTCCAATTAATTCCAAACAAGAGGAGGATAGGTATAATAAAACAGTTCTTTCAGATATTTTCAGGCATTTCCTTTGCTCTTGTTAGCAGTAACTGGCTGTACAGTTGTTATTTAAGTATAGGCTCCATTTACCCAAATAATATCCTCAAAGGCTAGATTTCCCATCTATCCTGACTAGAAAGTCCCATCACTAGAGTCAGTCTTGCTCATTAAGGTAGGAATATTCACTCTAGAGGCCATTGCTGGAATGCACATCTATTGTCTGGAAGGGGCAGAGGAATTGAGGAAGAGGTAAAACTATCTTTCATGAACACACTTTTGAAAAATTAGCATTGAATATTTGACTAAATTAACCATGTTGACATTGAAAGAAGAGAACATGTCTGGGCTATGGGAGAGAAGAAGAACAAACTTTAAATAAAACTTCTTTTTCTGATATTGACTCTAAGAATATGATATTGAATCCGTTATCTACTGCTGGCTAAATCCATTCTCAAACTGTCCTTATTTCTCTGATATAGAGTAAGACATATTTGTAAAAAGAAGCTGGGGTGTTGAATCTGTCACTAAAGTGGTGACAACGCTGTCAGCTTTAACTAGATAGAGGAAGCAATCCTTTAGTATGATCTTTACCACATACAAATAAAGTAATCACTAAACACATGTTAGATGACACAAAGATGTCTCTTCAATGACACTTCCCTGAAAATAAGAGCTGAGGCTCACCAGGCGATATGAAACACATGAACCAATACAAATCGAGGCTTTTTCTCTCCCATGTTAGACACTCTATCCTGACACTTAACAAGTAGACTTATCTCTAAGGGATTAACTAAGAAATAACTGCCTGCAGCTTGCATCCTGTTGCATTCTTATAAACTCTTATCAAAGGCCATTCTGAAGTGGGCAGAAGCCTATTGGGTGCTTCATAAGCAATTGGCACCATCAACTAAAGGCATGTTAATAAAGAAGTTCATGTGGAATGGCACTAAAAAATAAAACAGTTAATTGTTTTCTGTATTTTAGATGAAATAAAGACAGCTTTGGACTGTGAGCTCCAAGAAGGCAGGGACTGAGTCTGTGCATTCTGTATCCCCAGCACTCAGGATGTGCACATTAAAATTTATAGGGTGAATAAATTAATGAATGAATGTTTGCATTGTATCAGTTTTTATGTGCAAATTCATTGATAAAGGAAATGATAGCCCAGTTGTGAATTCCTTGATAGCATTATAATTGCTAACATGTATTGAATATTTACTATGATCCAGGCACTTTGAAAGTGCTTTTCAGGTATAAACACATTTTATCTTTCAACAATCCTATATATGTAGTAAGCACTATTTTAATCGCAATTTACATATGAGTAAATTGAAGCCTGGAGAGGTAAAGTAACTCCTCAAAGATAAGGCAATTGGAACAGAGTCTAAACTTGGGTCTAACCAATTTAGATAATCCACGATATTGTTTAAGTGAAATGTAATTATTTATTAAAATTAATTCTAGACTTTGGGAATTCCACCATTCCAGTGATATGCAAGCCATTCACGAAATTCCACCACATCCTATCTCCTTCTTTTGCCTTTCTTCTTCCCTGCTTTATTCTTCTTTCCCTTTCTTTCCTTCCTGTCTCACCTCATTGCCTATCTCTATCCCAATGAGGTAGATGACTTTAGGGTGTGGGGTCTAGATTGTCGGAGTGAGGAAAGAAATAATCCCATTACCTTTCTAATTTCCTCTTTCTTAACTCCTTTTCATGTTTCTGTGTATATTAATAGATAATGTCCCATAAATATACAAAATTCAAGAAACCAACTGAACTTTTCATGTCTAGGTTTATTATCATCATTATTTTGAGTTTGGAATCCTAGCTCCATCACTCACTGTCTTTCCCTGCTTCTCTTTGCATCTGTTCCTTCATCTGTGAAATGCAGTGCTTCTGAGGGTTGAGATGATAAAATGACATAATATATACAGTGCTGCCATAACAATTTGTTCAAATCAAGGAAATTCAGTCAATGATTAGTTTTTTCCCTTTTCACCTCATGCCCCTTCTTGCAAAGTGATGATCAAACTTAATATCAGAAAGTAGGGCAACAGAAGGGATAGAAGAATGAAACAAATTTAGGTATAGTTTCATGGCGACAAGCCTTGTATATTTAATACCATTATGGTTCTTTCTCTTGAAGAGTCTAAAACAACTTTTTACTTAGGAAGAAGTGTCTCTCCTGGAAAGGTTCCACATGATAGCCCATTCTAATGCCTCAATAGGAGTCACAAAAATTAAACAATATCTTTAAATTTTTGCATAGATCTTGAAATTTGTCTTCTTCAGGTCATTGTTTGAGTTTCTTGATCTGGGACAACAATTGGTCCCCTGGAGCTGTGCCCAGGCCCTGGGTTCTCACATTTGTGGGAGGAACCATCTAGGTTCTGGGCCTATAGAACAGTAAACTGACCCTTTCTTCTGGACCCAAGGGCTTGTACTAAGGCATCTGAAAAACAGGAAAGACAAATCAAGATGATGTCTGCCCACAATTATATCAGCTTTGGTTTTGTTTGGTTTTCAAGGGGTTACAAACAGGCCACCATTGCAGGAGCAAATTCAAAATTTTGGCACTTGTAGCTCATATAATTCAGGGGTACTGTTTAAGAGAAAATGTCAAAGTGATACTTGAACATAATCCTAGGGTCTCTGGAAGGAGCTCATACAATTTGAAAGAGTCCTTAAACAAACTTCAATAGCTTCATGTTAAATACACTCATGATCATATGACTCATTAAATCAAGTAAACCCTGTCTGGATCCTCAGCCAGGACCTCAGCTGAGCCCATTTTACTGGAGGCTCATGCTAACTTATTATATGAAAAATCTGTTATTTTTCCCCTTTTCTTTTTACCTGTCTAAAGGCACTCAGTTTTCCTATTTAGGAATTATCAGAGCTTCCAAATATCACTATAAAGGAACTTCTGGCAAGCAGATTATAATTGTTCATTTGTAACAATAGCTAATATTTCTAGGCATTTACCAAGTGCTAGACTCTGGAACAGCACTTGATATGTAGTCTGCTATTTAATACTCACTATCTTTATGAGATATATACTCTATGTTTTTCATTATATTTTATTGATTATGCTATTACAGTTGTCCCAAGTTTTCCCTCTTTGTCCCCCTCCATCCAGTAGCCACCTCTCCCTAAGGTAATCTGCACACCTTTGTTCATGTTCATGGGTTATGAGTATAGGCTCTTTGGCTACTCCATTTCCTATACTGTACTTTATATCCCCATGGGCTATTCTATAACGACCTATCTGTACTTCTTAATCCCCTCACCTCTTTACTCATTACCCCATAACAATCTCCCATCTGGCAACTATCAAAATGCTCCCCATATCCATGATTCTGTCTTTGTTCTTATTTGCTTAGTTTGTTTTTTAGATTCGGTTGTTGGTAGATTTGTATTTATTGTCATTTTATTGTTCATAGTTTTCAGCTGCTTCTTTTTCTTAAATAAGTTCTTTTAAAATTTCATATAATAATGGTTTGGTGAGGATGAACTCCTTTAGTGAGTTTTTTCTTGTCTGGGAAGCTCTTTATCTGCCCTTCAATTCTAAATGATAGCTTTGTTGGCTAGAGCAATCTTGGCTGTAGGTCCCTGCTTTCCATGACTTTGAATATTCCTTGCCAATCCCTTCTAGCCTGCAAATTTTCTTTTGAGAAATCAGCTGACAGTCTTATGGGAACTCCCCTGTAGGTAATTAACTACTTTTCTCTTGCTACTTTTAAGATTCTCTCTTTATCTTTAACATTTGGCATTTTAATTATTATTTGTCTTGGAGTGGCCTTTTTGCATTCATCTTGTTTGGGACTCCCTAGACTTCCTGGACATGCATATCTATTTCCTTCACCAAATTAGGGAAGTTTTATTTCACTATTTCTTCAAATAGATTTCCAATTTCTTGCTCTTTCTCTTCTCCTTCAGGCACCCCTATGATATGAATCTTGGAATGCTTGAAGCTGTCCCACAGGCTCCTTACACTATCATTGTTTTGGGATTCTTTTTTTCTCCTTGTTGTTCTGATTGGCTGTTTTTTTTTTTTTTTTTGCTTCCTTATATTCCAAATCATTGACTTGATTGTTGGCTTCATCCACTTTATTGTCGTTTCTCTGTAAATTGTTCTTTATTTCAATTAGTGTATACTCTATTTCTGACTGGATCTTTTTTATGCTATTGAGGTCCTCACTAAATTTCTTGAGCATGTTGATAACCAGAGTTTTGAACTCTGCATCTGATAGATTGCTCATCTCCATTTTGTTTAGTTCTTTTTCTGGAGTTTTGATCTGTTCTTTCATTTTGGCCATATTTCTTTGTCTCCTCATTTTAGCAGATCCCTGTGTTTGTTTCTGTGTAATAGGTAGAGCTGCTATGATGCCCTGTCTTGGTAGCATGGCCTAATGTAGTAGGTGTCCTGCAGGGTCCAGTGGCACAGCCTCCCTTATCACCCAAGCTGGGTATTTGAGGTATGCCCTCTATGTGGGCTGAGTATTCCCTCCTCTTATAGTTGAGCCTTGATTGCTTTTGGCAGGTTAATGGGAGGGATTTACCTAGGCCAGTCGGCTGCAAGGACTGTCTGTGACCAGTGACCCCCAACCTCCACCCTCTGTGGAGGATCAGCTGTGCAGCGGCAGGGTGGTGGTGCTCTGATATTCTCTAGTTGTCCACTGGGTGCACAGGCTCTGGGGTCTCCCAGGTGATGCAGACCAAGGCCAGTCCCCTCCTGTGTTTTGCCAAGGGCCACCTGGCATAAGTTATAAAGCAATCAGAGATGGCTGCTACTTGTGCTGAGCTTGGAGATTCTCAGGCTAAGCCAAGCTGTGAATCTAGGATGGCTGCTGCTAGTGCCCAGACTGGGGCCACTTAACAGAAGGTATGGGGGCTAGAGACTCACTGAGGCTGGCTCTTCTTTGTTTGAGAGGACTTATGATGTTGGGAAGCATGAGCCAAGACCAGACATTCATATGTGAAAGCAGCTTCATGGGCCTGTAAGTTGGGTGGGACAGAATCTCTGGGGATTTCCAGGGTGGGTAAAGAGTGTTAGCCAGGTTGATGGAGTCTAAGATATGGCATCCACCTGTCAGCTCTGTGGCTCTGTTGGGGCAGGGTTCAGAAAATGGAAATTGGCCTCTGCCTGCCTTTCTGTATGGGAAAAAGCTATTCCCTAGCTCTTGCCTTGATGCCAGGCACTTCAGTTTTTTTCCGTATGCCACTGGTGACTTTCAAGCTGTTAATGCTGGTGCTGGAGCTCAGAGTGAGTGAATCTGAGTAAGTCCGTGTGTGGGTTGTTTAAGGGGAACTGCTTGAGACTCCAAAAGTTTCATCCAGTGACTCAATCCTGGTGGGTTTTGCAGACAGAAGTTATAGGGACTTATCTTCCTGGCACTGGGATCCTGGGCTGGGTACCCTTGTTTGGGGCTCATATTACTTACTCCAAAGATATCCCTTCCAAATCTTTATCCACCATATATGAATGTGGGACCAGCCCTATTTGTGTCTCCACCCCTCCAACCAGTCTGGATGGATATGGTTTATTTAATTACATAGTTGTTGGACTTCCACTCAGCTCAATTTCTGGCAGTTCTAAGTGATGGTTGTTCTATATTTTAGCTGTAATTTTGATGTGGTTGTGTGAGTTGGTGAGCTGTGTTTACCTATGCTATCATCTTGACTGGATGTCTATTCTATGTTTTTCTCACTTGATAAAGTATCCTACTCATTCTTATGCCCAGTTGATGGAAGAAACAGAAGAAACAGGTTTCAAACCTAGACCCATGTGATTAGATCAGAATCCATGTTGTCAATAACTTTGCCAAGGTTTTAGGATTGAAAGCGTACTAGGGGAGTGTTGCTTGGTGTTCTATATGCAATGGAAGCAGTTCACTTTTAAAAAGCAGGCAAGATTGGACTCAATTCTCCACTCATCATTCTCCTTTCTTCTCTCTTCCTTAACTAAGTAATTGTGCATTCATTAGCAAATGAACTCACTTCTTCTATACCACAGGTGCCCCACCTATAAAATGGGATAATTATACCTTATTTACTTAGAAGCCACTGGCTACATCATATGTCCCTTGAGGTTCCTTCAAATTTATACTCTTTGATTGCTCAACTACTACTTCAGTTCCTAAACACCTGTCTCAGTATTTTCCTGAATTCATATCTTAAATAAATAGCTGACATCCAAACATTGTCCCACAGTTTAGGATAGAGCCAGTCATTAAACAGAAGCCTGCAGTGGAATGAGCCAGTGTTGAGACTTTGAAAAACAAAGATCAGTTTGAAGAAGTTCAAAGAGAGAAAGAAGAAGGTATGTTCCTAGTTAAAAGCACCCATGTTGAACTGAAGACCCAGAAAAGTTCTTTTCATTTTATTTTATGTTGGATTGACTTTTAAGAAAACAATCTTGGAAGTGTTTATTTTATAACTCTCACAGCGTCCAAGAAAATGTGAACAGCCGCACTCTGAAAAAGCACAGTTGTGAATAGAACTCATTTTCAGTGAGCGGAAAGCTTTTTCCTGTCCCAGACCTGCCTGCCCATACTGAAGTTATCCCCACTAGCAGAGGACAAAAGACACTGTCAACTGAGGAGGGTCTCCTGAGCTAAGAAGTTCTTCCTCTAGTTCTTTTTTTTTCTGAAACCAAATACTAATTATTTTATTTATTTATTTGTTTATTGTTATTCAAGTACAGTTGTCTCCATTCCCCCCAACCTTTTGCCACAACCCCAGCCATCCCCACTTCCTTTCCCTGATCCCACCCCCCTTTTTTTCCATGTGCCTTTTATAGTTGTTCCTAAAAACTCTTCCCCCTTTCCCCCTCATTTTTCCCTCCAGCGTCTTCTATGGTTACTGTCAGTTTGTTCTTAATTTCAAGGTCACTGGTTATATTTTGCCTGCTTGTTTGTTTTGTTGATTAGGTTCCACTTAAAGGTGAGATAATATGGTGTTTGTCTTTCACTACCTGGCTTATTTCACTTAGCAAAATGCTCTCCAATTCCATCCATGCTGTCATAAAGGGTAGGAGCTCCTAATTTCTTTCTACTGCATAGGCAGGAAAATCTCAGATATTCCATGCAGCAACATTTTCACTGATACATCCCCTAGAGCAAGAGATATAAAGGAAAGAATAAACAAGTGGGATCTCATCAAAATAAAAAGCTCCTGCACAGCTAAAGAAAACATTAAATTCAAAAGGGAACCAACTGTATGGGAAAGCATATTTGACAATGATACCTTGCAGAAGTGCTTGATCTCCAAAATATATAAAATACTCATATGAGTCCACTCCAGGAAGACAAACAACCCAATTAAAAAATGAGCAAAAGATCTGAACAGACATTTCTCCAAGGAGGATATACAGAAGGCCCAGAGACATAAGAAAAGATGATCAGCATCACTAACCATAAGAAAGATGCAAATTAAAACCACAATGTGGTACCGCTTCACACCAGTGAGAATGGCCATCATAAACAGAACAACAAAAAACAAGTGTTGGAGAGGATGTGGAGAAAAAGGCACCCTAGTGCCCTGTTGGTGGGAATAAAGACTGGTGCAGCCACTGTTGAAAACAGTATGAAATTTCCTCAAAAAACTAAAAATGGAACTGCCCTTTGACCTGGTAATTCTACTGCTAGGATTATACCCTAAGAACCTTGAAACACCAATCCAAAAGAACCTATGCACCCCAATGTTCATAGCAGCACAATTTACAATAGCCAACTGCTGGAAGCAACATAAGTGTCCATCAGTAAGTAAATGGATCAAAAAAAATATAGTATATTTACACAATGGAATACTATGCAGTAGTTCTTTTTGAGTTGGGACTTTTAGAGCTTGTTCTCTATTGCAAAATTGGAAAGGAAACCACATTTCTTATCCTTTTGATTAGTATTGCAGCCCAGACTGTGATTTGATGGTTTTGGCATTAGGATGTTATTTTAAAGAGAGAAAGCACTACAACTTGTGTTTTGAAGCATTGATGATGTGTATTAAAACAATATTTCTATTTTCTCTGTGAGTTCTTTGGTATTTAAGCAGTTTTAACCAACCAGATATATTTGCATCTTAGATCTTTGCATCTACTATCTAGATTTGTTCAAGATAATTTTAAATAGTATAAAGACCACAGTGTGTATGTGTGCTAATATCCAAAAAGCATAAAACAGAGCTGGAAATGAGCGAAGTGATGTCACCATTAATTTTTATTAATTCATTTTTGGGCAGAATTTTATGGTTTTAGAAGGAAGATGGCAGTGAGGTAGGAGAGAGCAGATTCCACTTCCCCCTAGACATGGGAGAAAAACCTTGCTAATCTATGGAGGAACAGAGCAAACAGCCAATAGTACCCCAGTATATATGAAAACAGGAGATCAAAAGTTGTAGCAGACATTGGAAAACCAGGCATGAGAAAAAAAAAAACACAAAAAACCTGGAACTGTGAAAACCAGAATTGGACACAAAGAGGGGGCATCCCAACAGCTGAGACAGAGAGACAAATTTTACTTTGCAATTACAGAGAACCTTCAAGATATTTCATATTTATATTACTATTTTTTTATTATTCTTACATGTTCTATTTGAATAATATTTTTGTATTTCCCTTCCTTCTGTTTAGTCTTCTTTGCTTGTCTGGTTATATTGTATCATGGACATATTTCCCCTGTTCTCTCACTCACAGTGTATTGCTAATTTACTGTCTTTTACTTCACCTGTGTTCCATTAGCACACTACTGAAGGTCCAATACTCCCTATTCTTGGTATCTAGATCTCATAGATTTGATCATATGATTGTTGCTGGAATATTATTGTAAATAATACCTGTTCCATACTATTCTAAATACTATACAACACCCCTCCCAGATCTTAGACCACTTCACTGTTTACTGAAATATATTACTGTAGTGGTTAACTCTATTCTCTTACACACTACAATTATATACTATGCTTTATTCTCACATTGCCTCAGAATCTGACCTCTCACAACCTCACTGCTTTCTATATCCAACTCACAATATTTCCCTCCCCAACAAGAGTCTTG
>PVKM010038153.1:0-14204 GCA_004027735.1 Carollia perspicillata
GCGTGCGTGCTAGATAAGTGACGCACATTAGAAGTGACTCATGTATTGAGCCAGAACATGCTGTCTCTCACGGTCTGCTTCGCGCTTTCCTCTTGCTGAAGAGGCACATCATGTATATTTATTAACTTTAAGTCGTAGCAAGTGAAATACATTGTTTTTGAGAAGTTTATTAAATTGTCGGGAGTTCTGCAAGCCCAGCGGGGCGGTTGCACAGGTCAGACGGCAGGGAGCGCGGGGCTTGGGTCGGACTGCTGCGCGTGCCGCGAGGCCCGGGTTGCAGGGGGACGGACCTTTTCTTTCCTCCTCACCTTGCCGTGTTGAAGACGTGACATTGTACCTGGATTCCGGTAATAGCAGATGAAAGATGTTTGCGAGATCAGAAACACAGCTTTCTCCTCCGATTTTGAGACTCCCTTGTTTGGGAGTTTTCATACGTTGACTGGAGCGTGCGGGTGGAACATTTGCATGTAACCTGAGGCCTGAGAAATTTCAGAAAGGAACTGCGGGAGCTAATAGTGTGACCGGGGCGAGGTGACAGTGTGCAGGTGAGTGTGCATGTGCGTGTGAGCGTGGGAGTGTGAGCGCGGACCGTGATGTGCTGACGGAGCAGGCGGTTCTGTGTTTATTCGTAAACTCTGCTGATGGGCTTGCAGGAGGACTGTCACCTAAACCAACGCGAGGCTCTTTGGTCGGGGGTCAATGGGAGACTAACCTGCTAAACTGCGGGATCTGCGAGCTCGCGTTTCTGTCTGCCGCCTTCACAGAATGCGCTGGGACACCGGCCTGAGGGCGACCCACCTGGTGTTCGGTGGAGACACGCCGCGCTGTTGAGAGCGGTGGTGGCCGCGGGCCGGAAGGCAGAGCTGACTCTAGAGGGAAGGGGGCGTCCCCTAACCCGCCAAACCACGAAAATGCCGACCAGACTCCCGATTAGCTGCCCACAGGCCTTTCTAAGCAGCTGGCTCAATGGGAGGCAAAGGCCAAATTCTTTCGTTATTTTTTCCATTCGTCTTCATAGTCTCCCAAATTTTTTATTATTCCTTCTTCTGCCGTTTGGGAAGGGGACTCGGGGGCTCCAGATCGGGGTCAACGTCCTGTTGCCCTCCGTCGTGCTGCCTGTGGTTTCCGTCGCTAGGAGGGGACGCCCTGAGCTGGGCCTGGATTTCAAGATGGACCTCGCAGGGGTGGGGGGTGGCCTTCGTGCCTCGTCCCTCGCCACCCCCACCCCCAGCGGTCCCGCAGGGACACGCGCTTCTTGGAGCACCTCGGAGCGCCCCGGAATGACCGCGCTGGCCCTTTGTGCGTGCTGGTGCCCCACCTGGGTGCTGCCCCTGCTGACTGTGTGTGCAGACACGGGCGCCCTGTCACACTCAGGTCCCACCCCCGAGCGGAGAGCTGTGCGGAGGGTCCGACACGCATGAGGGTGACTGAGAGTGGCGATGATGGGAGGTTGTAATGCCCTCCATGCAGACGCTGTATTTGTAATATCCGCGGTCCATAGTTAAATATGGACCCAGCATCTGCGATAAAGTCGAAGATAAGTTGTGGAAACAGAAAGGATGGTTCTATTGTAATTATAATGAGGGTTGTCTTTCTGAGGGTTATTGGTAATCGTTGTTTTCCTGAACACTTCCATGAAGCAGAATTCATTTTGCAACAGATATTTTGCTAAACGGATCTTGTTTTCAAGCAGCAGAAACTTGGTTACATGGATTTGACCTAAGTAATTGGTGGCCTGTTTTTTTATGATTTGGATGAAAGTTGCTTCCTGATCTTTTCCTAAAGTGTGGCTGATCGCTTTCCCCCCGGCGGTTGGTTAGTGTCAGCTGGGTGCCAAGGGAGACGCACCCTCGGGTGCCTCCTTAGGAGAGTTGGGTCGCTGGCCTGCTGCAGGCTGAACTTCCCCCGCGTCTCCAGAGGGGGTCTCCCTGGATCGCGTTCGGGGCCCACAGTGGAGCCAGCAGAAGCGCTGGCTCTGTTACTGTGAAGCATGGTGTTGGATGGGTGAGCTTTTTTCTGGGATTATAAATTCAGCACAGAATGAATTTAACTTAAAGAATCACTTCTGGCTTATTGACTAATAAGTAAGAAAAGCCTGTTCATACTTTTACTGGATCTTTTTTTTCTTCTCAGTTGAAAAAAATGGTGAAAGCTTTGTAAAACTTACCAAGAGGTCTCACATCTTTACAGAAGTCCTGCTATCATTTCTGTCTATTTCTTTCTAGGCCTTTTGCAGGTGAATTTTTTATACAATTACATATCTAGTAACATGAAATATGTACAGGCTTTTTTCAGTTAATGTTATACACTTTTTATATAACACATATAGTTTTATGTATGTAATGGAAACACATGGGAGTGAGATGTAGACCTTTTGTGACTTTTGAAATGTATGACTAAACCGTCTGTCAGAAAGTGTTTAATATACACCATTGAACAGCAGTTAGAGGCACCATTCAATTTGTAGTGAGCGAAAGTGGCTTTTCCCAGGGAAGTGTTTTGTCTTGTTCAGACGGTGAGTCCCTTGACTGTTCCATGTGAGAAAGTGTGCTGGCTGCTGTTGCATTAAATGATAGGCTTAGAATGTCAGAAAACTGACACGCTCTTAGAAATGTCAGGTTGACAATTGTCGCTAAATTAAAGAAAGTGACTCAGGGGTTCTCAGGGCACTCACAGGACTGTGCAACCACCACCACAACTTCAGGACATGGCTGTCGCCCGGAAAGCACCCTTGTCCCCTTGGCAGCCAGCGGCGCCACCAGCACCCGCCCACCTGCGACTGTGCGTTTGCTACCCGAGTGCTTCAAATGCGCCCAGACGGGTCGTGATCTTTTGTGAACGGCTTCTTTTATGCGGTGCAGAGTTTGCGAGGTTTGTCCGTGTAGCTGCGTCGGCGGTTCATGCCTTTTTATAGTATACAATGGCCCCTTGAGTGGACAGACCAGATTTTATCAGTCCACGTCATCAGCTGGTTTGTACCTTCAGCTGTTGTGAGTGGCGTAGCTGCAAATGCCCGTGAAGTTTTGTGTGGACATGAGCTTCTCTTTCCAGCGTGCCGTGTGCCTCGGAGTGGGATTGCGGAGACACACGACCGCTCAGCCTACCACCTTCCGAGGGGCTGCCCCTGGCCAAAGTGGCCGCACCCCTTTATGTTCCCAGCAGGGACGTCCGCGTGTTCTCATCGCTCGCATGTTTGCCGGCACCCCCCGCGTCTCTGAGACCATAGCGTGCCGGTGGGTGTGAAAGGAAGTCTCATGTGGTTTTCATTAGGCTCCCCGATGGCTAAAAATATTGACTCCTTTTTCTTGTGCTTTTTGGTATTTCCGAGTCTTCTTGGTGAAATGTCCATTCAGCTCCTTTGACCATTTTTTTAAGATTGTCTTTTTATTATTGAAAAAGTTATGGAATTTTAGTGGGTTTATTCAAAACATTAGAAAAGGGCTTTCATGCAGGACTTAACGACAGTCAATGCCAGAGATATTGTCATGGCCTTTTTAAAAAACATAAAAGGGTGATGGGGGAACGGCAGTCTCCTTGAGGGGAACCTGTGCAGAGGGAGGGAAAGGGAGCAGGCGTGATTTGTCGAAGTTTAGTCGAAAGGTGCCCTGTTTTGGTTTGCAGTACAGTATTAAATTTACTCTGAAATTTCCAAATGTTTAGCTAGAAACATTTATTTCTTTAGGACCCCAAAAGCAGAGGATTTTAAACTGCATTGTCAAGAACCCCTCCAGTTTGGGAATGGAGGGGTGTCGGTCTGGAGACTGGACCAGGGCCAAGCAGAGAAGGTCCAATTTTATCTGTTTTACTTGCTTCGGTTCCTTGAAAAACAGACCCCACAGCTACGAACTATTGACAACCACATGTCACTGTCACAGTCTAAGCATACTCTGTCAGATAAGTACTAAGGCCCCAGAAGGGGGGTTTCACTGTCCTCAAGAAGCAGTGCGGGGATCTGTCGCCCCTCAGGTTTTTGCAGGGCGGGTGGCACATGGGAACATCTGTCTTCTCTCCCGAGACGTCTGGTGTGGGTACGAGACCTCTGGGTGTGGCATAGGGTTTGAGTCCATCTGTGCCCAACGGAGGGGGCCTTCCCGAGACTGTCGTGCAGAGCAACACTTGAGACTCGGGGACCAGTCCCGGCTTGCAGCAGGATTTCAATAAATACTTGCTGAGTGAATGAAAAAATGTCTAAAGAACTGTCTTGGCTCCTCACTTTGCTCCAGGGGGTGAGGGAGAGTCACAGCATCCTTTCATTTTAGGGTTTAGTTCTGTGTGAAATCCCAGCATCCCTGAGTTTTCCGGGCTGTGAGATTACACTTTTCATTGATGCCCCAGTTGTAATGGTCTGGGGGCTCACATCGCCTAATTACAAGCAGTCCGTCCTTTTAACTGGCACCTCTCATCTAATCCTCTCCCTGAAACCACGTTAAAGGAGACAAAACACTTACCACCTTTGCTGAGGAAGAAGGCTCCGATTTCTGGGGGAGCCAAGTGAGGAAATATTTTACCTTTCCCTTTATTCCTACCCCCAAATTAACTCTTTTGGGGGGTAGTAATGGAAAAATCTATTTTCTTTAGAACAGTGGTTTATAACTGGGCCAAAATTTCAGTCCCCCAAGCCCAGGACACTGGCAAGGTCTGGAGATGTTTTTGCTGAGATAACCGGTAACACTGGCATCTGCTGAGTGCCAGCCAAGGGGGCTGTTACACCTCCCTCGACGCCAACACACAGGACACAGCCCCACGGCAAGATGGTCTGGCCCGAAAGGTGGATGGTGCTGAGACAGAAACTCTACAGCACTCCCTGCCACCGACCCCCCACGGATATGGTGTTGCCTCTGGCGTCCAGGAGAGAGATTCCTGTGTGCCCCATGCGTTGCTCGGTCGCGGGCCTTCGGCACCACCATCTAGATGGTGCTGCAGACATCCCAGTTCCGTCGCACGCACTGTCCCTCCACCCGCAGGAAATGAAGACAGGCAGGCGTTCACACCCCTGGTGTCATTTCCAGGCTTCTGCTCCTTCTCTCTGTGCATAAATGCTTGTTCTGCAGTGCATGCTTGTCAAGAACCAAGTGTCATCTAAATCACTAACTAAAATAAGACTCCTGTGGTCAAGATAGCATGTTATCATATCTCCCCAAACTCTTTGGCTCACTGGGGCCAAATTCTCTAGGATTTTGTCTTTTCCAAATAAAAGTCTTTGCTCAGTTTTGAAAGTCACCACAAGCACGGTGTTAGTCTTTCTAGAAACAGAGAAATATATGCCCCATGATGAATCCACATCCCGATTTCCTGCAACATGAAGCATCTCCTTAACTTTAGACTCAGTTGCCACAAAGTTTCAATGTTCCCTTTATTGAGTCACTTGGAGTTTCTCTTCACCCATTTCTTTTGGCAAATAGAAGCTTTTCCAGGAATGTGGTCTGGGATGGTCTAGCTGATCTACGGGAGACCCAAGGTCACGGTCTTTTCTCTGGCGGTTACAGCGTATGGAAACTGTCACAGGTCTTGCCTTCCGGTAACTGGTTTTCTGCCCCTCACCCACTCCACTGAAGGCACTGACAGAAATGGTCAATGGGAACTCAAGGGCAGGACCACGTTCTAGCCACTTACAGAGACTGATTTGTTCCTTAGTATCTATTTATAAGATTGTCTCTGCAGTAATCACGAGTTGCTAATGGGTGAGCATAAATATGTCTGCATAAATAGGTCTTGGAGATGACAGACATTTTGACAGTATTCATTGAGTATATGTACAGATAATTGCTTTCAAATATATGAAACTAATTTAGAAACCTATCAATTAAGTCTTCTTACTTCTAACAAGGAATAAATTATTATTGATTTTCTCTGAATCAAGATTTGACCAGACGATCATGACTAATCCTTTTGGTGATATTGTAAAATATGTGATGTTTGATTTATTTTCTCTACCCATCAAAACTATTAACACGTCCCCAGGAATTTTAAATGAGGTCAGACATAGATCCAGGTGGCAGCCATGGTTGTACCCAGGATTTCCAACTCTTCCACCATGATTTGAGAGCAAACTATTTTAACCTGAATTATTTGTGTGATGCAGTTGATTTGAAAGGGGGAAAAGACAGGAATAGAAGATCTGGTGGGTGGAGAGTGTCCAGGCACATCTCTCTTTTACTTATGTAAGTTTTACTAATCAATTTCTTGAAAATCTTTTAAAGTTACAATTTACATTCAATATTGTTTTGTACTAGTTTCAGGCATACAGCATAGTGGTGAGACAATCCGTACTTTACGGTGGTTCCCCTCAATATTTCCAGTACCCGATTGGCACCACACATAGTTATTAGGATATTATTGACTACGTTCCCTATCCCGCAGTAATCAGGGTCTTTAATGTAGTTACATAAGGATCTTTACTCATATTTAGTTATTGACATTTATTGCTTCAACTGTGCTTAGAGGTGAAGGGCCATCAATGAGAACAGCTTGATGCTGGCTCTTACTGGCTGTATGAGTTTCTCGATTAAATTAAGCACTTTGAATTTCTCCTTCCTCATTTCTAAAATAGACATCATTTGCGTCCGAGGTAGCTGACTCCTCAGTGCCCACTCAGCAAGTATTTATTAGGAGCCTTTACCTTCGAAGCTCCGCCGCAGAGTCAGAGATCATTAACAGCCCAGAGAACTTCGTGCTGCGCATGTTGCCGATTCAGACACAGCCTCCCACTGCCCCCGTTGAGCGGCATTTCGTGCTCCATTGCCCTAAACGCTCCAGTGACTGCCTTTTAAGAACAAGGCACTCTCTCACCTAACCACAACTCCATCGTTAAAAAGAGGAGTTTTAGCTCCGATACCAGCAACTGTTATCTAATGCACAGTCCGTATTTAAGTTGCAACCATTTCCCAGTCCTGGGCTTCACAGCACTTTTTTTTCCAGGCCACAGTCGCACCTTTCATTTGATTGTCACTTCTCTTTAGCTTCTTTAAACACGTTCTTCACCTCTTGAGGGGCACAGGCCAGCAGTAGTGCAGCCTCTGGGTGTGAAGCTGCCTGCGTTTCGGGCAGGAAAGCCCCGGAAAGGGTGACGCGTTCTGTGACCTCTCCTCATCCCACTCCCAGGGACGTCAGGTCGGAGCGCTTGACTCAGTGGCCTTCGGGCGTCTCTGCGCTTTTCCCGGTGGAGGCGGAAATGCCACGTGCGCTTATATTGCAGCAAAAAGTCGTTCCGCTTGGGGTTCACCGACCCGCGCAGGGGAATGGCCGGTTTGGGGTCGTCTGTGGAGTCAATCCAAACGGGGGCTGTGAGTCTCGGGCACCTCTTCGTGCTGCTCACGGCGACGCGGGGCCCAGGGGCGGGTCGGGTGGAGACCTGCGCGAGTCTGCCCCGCCGCGTCCCGCCCCGCCGCCACCTCGGCCTGCCCAGGAGCTCGGTCTGCGCTGCAAACGCAGGGTCTCGTTTCTACCCCAGGGGAAGACAGGGAAAGTGACGCCTGCAGGACGGAGTGGAGCTCCTCGTCCAGGGGACCGGTGGAGGTCTGTTAAACTCGGAGACAGAAGGCAAAGGAAGACCCCGGAGCTGGGAGGGCGAGGGGTCGCTGGGGACGGAGAACAGTTCTCCCACCCGTAGGGCAGGAGAGAGCGTCTCAAGTTATTGACAGATTTTAGGGGTTCCCCCTCAACTACCTGTAGTTTCTGCTATTTGTCGTACCCTTAAAAAGGTCAGCTGTTTTCCCTGTCCAAGGATTTGTGGAGCGTTTCCTGGACAACGGCTAGTATCACGCGGCGTCTCGGCGGAAGTGCTGGTGTGAAACAAAGGAGGCCGGCGTGGAGGGTGGGGCGCGCAGGCGCAGACGGGCAGGCTCCCAGTCCCGCACCGGCGCGTGCGCATTTCAGCCTGTGCTCTTTCCGTCTGCAGGAAGGAGCTCATGGCCAAGCTGGCGCAGGCGGAGAAGGAGAAGGTGGACGCGGCTCAACTGGCCCGCGAATTCGAGGCGCTGACCGAGGAGAACCGCGCCCTGAAGCTGGCCCAGTCCCAGTGTGTGGAGCAGCTGGAAAAACTCAGGGTCCAGTACCAGAAGCGACAGGGCTCGTCCTAGCTCGGCCCCGGGCCCAGCCACTGGGCGCTGCCCACGCGCTGCTGCTGCCCAACGTGGCCGGCGGTGCTTGAGCACAGCGCTTGCTGTCCAGTCTCATGGGGGTGGGAGGGGATATTATACTTTAAATAAGACGATTAAAGCAAACCTGTTGCCCTTATCTGTTTTCAGAAATTGTAATTAGTTTCCAAGGTATTTTTCTTACTTGGGAAGATAGGGCCCTCCTGTACCTCAGGGTAGAAAATGGCAGCAGTAGAATATTGGCTCTGCTAAGAACCTCAAACAGAATTAAGCCACAGAACAGACCAGCAAGATGCTCACGGTGGGCCCACAGCTGTGCATTAAGTGCCGCATCATCACGGCGCCCCTGGGCTCAAATCTGAGCCGTCAGAACGTCCCTGCCGAGTCCACGTGTCCACGTCCACCAGAGTCAGAGCTGCCCTCGGCCGTGGGTCAAGCTAAGGCCACGCAGCCGCACATCGCAAGAGCTTTGTCTCGGAGACGCGCGCAGAAAGCCGGTCTGTGCCCGAAGCGCAGCTGAAACTGTGATTAGCAGACGAGGCCTGGGTCTTCCAGCGCTGCGTCCCAGGAGCCGCCTGCCTGTGCCGTGTGCCCGGGGGGCGGGGAAACGGAAAGGGGTTGTTTAGACATTACTTTGGTGAGTTCCCGTAAAAACATAAGCAAAATTGTAACTACTTCTTTTGTTTTACATTTAAGAAGGTGTTTGGGGTCAGTAATACCCGATGCAACTATGAGAGTAAATTCAGGGTTAAAGTGATTTTCCCCTTGTTTTACTTATCACCATATTTCCCCCAATTGATCTCTTTGTTTTATGCCCATTTCTATTCATGTAACTTCTTTTTCATTAAACATGATCAGTACTGTCAGTCTGTATTTTGTCCTTGTGTTAACCTGCCTGGTGCTAAGAGTCAGAGTTGGCTGACCCTCCTCAGAGGTTGTTCTTAGCCGGGGTTGCATGTGCCGGAGAGCAGCGAAAGCTCTTTCCTTGGAAAGACCGCGGCTTCTAGATAAACAACTCAGCTCTGATACTAACCACGACGCATTAGTGTCTCCAGCAGGGATGGCCCCTCACAGAAAATTGGTATTGGTGGCGGGGGTCGGGGGTGGGCCAGGTAAACAAATTCCAAAATCTCTTCATTCTGCCTGAATCAAAATAACAGGGTCAAAATATTTGAACACTCCTTGTATTGTGTGAAGAAAGTGCTGGGTAAATAGGTTTTCTGTCTCTGCTAGTTTTAGCCCAAAACTTTTCTGTTTCCAGAAGATATCTATTCATGACTGAAAAGCAAGCATTTCTTTGGGGGGGGGGTTGTATTTCAAGCAGACTTTTATTCATTATAATATGAAAACACCACCCACTTTTGTAGCAAAAAGAAGCCTAAGAGCAAAATTCTTATCAGTTTCACATTCTCAGTATCTGCCAAGTTTCCCTCAGGCTTTTCTCCCATGGCACGGTCTTTACGTGACACAAAATCACGCAGGAGTTCTCTGTCTTCAGACACACTTACCACAGTCCTGCTGTTCACCGTAGTGAGAACGTGGGAGAACATCCCCAGTGGGCACCGAGGCCCTGCCAGCATTAAGGCAAATGAGCTTCTTGCTTTAGAGCTGCGATGAAAGGAAACTCTGACCAGCATTACTTTCTGCAATTGCTTTACCAGAGAATCTGCTATTTGTGGGCCACTCACTGGATGTAGATGTGAGAGAATGTGGCTACGTGGAGCCAGAAGTCAGACCTCTACTCGTCGGTCTTAGCGGAGCTTCTCTGTCTCATTCTGGTCCCTGAGGTTGGATGTGTCACTAGCTCAGGACCACGCGGAGCTGAAAGGATGTGGAATTCAAATCACTAACTTTCTTACACACGTGTGTTGGGTCACGACCTTCTAGGGGCTTCCTCCGTAGGCGGGGGGCAGGCAGAGGGCTAAAAGGAAGGCAGACACTCCGGGTGGGAGGTGACAGGTGAGGTAAGCCAGGGAACTTACTTATGAGGCTTGTCTTGGGCGATGGCAAGAAGGCTAGCTTTCCCCATCCACCCTCCGAATCTTAAAAGTTGATGTGAAGGTCCTCAGTGGAGGCAGTCACACACCCAAGGGGCTTTAACTGGGTCATACCCGGTACAAGGAGTCCCAACAGCATTTCTTTTCAAAGGCTGATTTCTTGGGGTACTTCTGGGAGCTGTGAAGGCGAGCAGAAGTCACGCTCCAAGGGTGTGGCAGGCGGGGGACGTTCAATGGCTCTGCCCCCGCCCAGCTCTCAGGCCAAACCAGTGGTGACTATGCTCTTCCTCCTCCTTCCTCTGCTCTCCTCTTCCTACAAACATGCAAAAGGAATCCATTAATTTTGCTTTTGAAATTGTTTGGCCTGAATTATAGATTTAATTAATCAGTGGCTTTGATTTCTCAGCAATCATTATGTGTCCTCAGGATAACTCGGAAAAACCTGACCTACATGTTTCCAGGGCTGGTAAGACAACGGACAATATTCCTAAGCAACTAGGACTCTTAAGGTAATAATTGTACCTGTCGCTGTCACTTTAGAGAACGGTGATCAGAGAGGAGGGTGCAGTCGCATCAAGGGAGAGCGCAGAAGGTGTGGTGTCGCAGACAGAGCTGCGGTGACCTTCGGGGTCGCAGCGTTCACGCTCAGGCCCTGCGAAGACCCTTCCCGTTCTGACATCTGTCTGTAAGGAACTGGGGTGTATTCTTTCTCATGGTTTCTTGAATATGCTTCCTGAAGGAAAAACGCCTTACACTCAAGGAATTTTAAGTTACAGGGTTAAAGTCACATCCCTTCCATTAGCTCTCTGAAGCTCTGCAAGTGTCCTAGTCGGTCTCCAGGGCCACTCACATCTCAGGCAGCTCTGGGACAGGTGGATGGCAGGGGGCTTTGGCCAGATGCTTTTACATGCGGAGAACCGAGGCCACGGGAATGACAGTGAGTGTGGCCTGTGTCACACAAGCAAGGAAACGAGTCTTTCCCGAGTGAGTTTGGCTGTTTGCCTTTTACTTGCTGCTTGTGGACAAAAGCGTTTAGGACGGGAGCTCTGAGCAGAAGGAGGGAGCCCGTGTGAGTAAGGGAGGAGCCGCGTTTCCAGCGGCCTCAAGGAGGAGGCTGCATTTGCGACCTGCTGCCCCACGGCACTTCTCTGCCAGTGAACGTGGCCTGGCTGTTCTCTCGGGCCTCAGTCCTGAAAAGGGAGAGGTGAAGAGGTCGGGGCAGGGGGAGACGCCCTGTGAAACGGCTCTGTCCCAGCTTCCTGATCGCCCACTCACTTCTCAGACACGGAGCAAAGGCTGAATGTGCCGACTGTCCGGTCGTTCCCATAACTGAGGGTGTGACTCATGGCCCCGGAAGCTCCCGAATGCCAAAGGCACTATGCTGATTAGATCAGTAAAAATCAGCTGGAAAAAGGCAAGACAGTGGTCGGGGTAAGCTGGGGTGGTTTCTTTTATTTTTAAAGACATTTATTTTTATTTTTATTTTAAAAACTTTTAAAAATATTTTATTTATTTATCTTTAGAGGGGAAGGGAAGGAGAGAGGGAGAGAAACATCAACGTGCGGTTGCCTCTCATGCGTCCCCTGCTGGGAACTGGCCTGCAACCCAGGCATGTGCCCTGACTGGGAGTTGAACTCAATCCACCGAGCTACACCAGCCAGGGCCGTTTTGTTTATTTGTAAAACTGTAACTCATGACTGTGTCTAGCCTTGAGTGTTCTGAGAACATCTGCTTTGCCCACCAGATTCTAGAGGTTTCTGATTTCTGGGAGCTCACGTGGTAAACACACCGGTCAGATCGCTGACCTGGGAGAGAAACAAGGCCCCAGCCCATTTTTGGTGGGGTGCAGAGAGACCGGCACTGCTGGCATCTGAATACAGTGACCCCCAAACTGACCACAGCCAGTGAGATGGTACCCACGCAGGTGCCCAGGTGCCAGCCGACAGCGGCGTTCGTCCATCTGATCGGATGTGGGGAACGAGGAACTTTCATGTCGGTGCCAAGACCCCCAGAGCAAGACCGTGAGCCAAGGTTTGGTTCGAGATTTCAGGTGAAGGTTCAGGCCGGAAATCTTTGTCTCCCCTAAATCTCAGTCTTGCCCTGTGTTGATCCAGGGTCCTGGCAGGGAAGAGGTGTCCCTCCAGAGGGGCCAGTGAAAGAGAACTTAATGACGTCCCTTTGGAAAGTTGGGGACAGAGTTAAGGGAAATCTGGAAGGCTGGTGTAGTCTTGGGATGGGTGTGCAGCCTCAAAGAAGTTTCCCGGGAGTCTTCCAGGGCCAAGAAGGGAGGGAGCAGTCAGGAGAGGCTCCCCCCAAAAACTCATCCTTTGGTGGTAGTGAGGCCACTGCCCACCCAGGGCTGGGGCCAGCGGATGAACACCTGTCTTTTTCTCCACCTGTCCTTCCATCTTCTGCAGGAGGCTGGCAGTGGCCAGACTGAACCAAAAGCCACAGGCCAAGGATTCTCCTGTCTGAGGTCAGACAGCGGGTCTGCCAGGCACAGAGCAGGGCAGGAGGCCGGGGAGAGCCCCAAGGCTGGGGAGGTGGGCGTGCGCAGAAACCAGGACAGAGAGCGGGGTGGCCAGGCTGGGCTGTGGGTCCTCTGCCCCTTCCGGGCTCACGGCCCCGTTGCACGTCTGGAAATGTGGACCAGAGACCAGGAGCCTGTCCTCCCTGGTGGGGTCAAGGGGGCGGTCGTTAGACAAAATGCAAGGTGTCCCGTTAAAATTAAATTTCAGAAATCAGATAAAGAGGGAATGTTTTTGTATACTATGTCCCAAACACTGCATGGTACACACTTGAACTAAAAAATTGCTGTTTATCTGAGGTTCAATTTTAACTGAGAACCCTGTATTTCTATTGGAGAAATCTGGGAATGCTAATTAGGGCGGGTGGTGTGGCGAAGGCTCTGCAGGTGCACCCCTGTACCCCTGAGCTTCCGCGGTTTGTTTCTTCAGAAGAGAGGGCCCGGGGAGCAGAACGGCTGGCACCTCTCCCACGCTGTGCGCTTGTCACCCGGTGTTTGAAATGCTACGTGTTCCAAGAAGAAAACAGTCCCATGGTCGAAGGGAGGGACCCGGCGGGATGGAAAGCGGAGCTCTCCCAGCTTCGGGGGTTCTCCTGGCCTTTGGCGCGACCAGCTTTATCGCAAACCGGCGGAGCTCACGACGGTGCCAGGGACCTCCGAGCTGCACAGGGACCCCAGGTTTCCGCTGAAATCAGTTTGCAATCAGGTGTCAGCGAGGCCTGGACGGAGCAAACGGGGAGAGAGAAGCTCGGGCGGCGCGGAGAGAGGCAGGAGGCCGGGCTGCCCCCTGGATTAGACGCCGGTGCCGGGGTGTCCGCTTTGGCTCCCCCCGCTCCCTGCGGGCAGCGGGCGCACGCCGGGTGGAGGCCGGGGAGAGGCGCGAGTGCTCTGGGCGGTGGGAACGGGGCGCAGCGAGGGTCACAGAAGAGCCTCCGGGCGTCCATCCCGCCCCCCCCCCCACCAGCGCCCCGCCCAGACCTTCCCTCCCCGGACTCGCCAACACGGGCCTCCCTGGAGACGAGGGCGGTGTCTCCTTCCACGCCGCCTCTTCGCCGCAGACCTCGCGGCTGGCAGGGGCTTCGCGGTGATTTGCCACGTGAGGGACGGATGGACAGAGGGGGGCCCCTGCTCCCGCTCCCGGCGGCGTTTGGGGCGCAGTGGGTGGTGTTGGGGGCCGGACGCTGCCCTGGCCTCGGGAGCCGCAGCTGGTGACTCCGGTGACCCCGGTGTGACCCCGGACGGCAAGGTCAGGCCACCGCAGCGGCCGGTTCCGCGGACGGGGCAGCACGGGGCGCCCCGCGGACTCCGGTCTCCGGCCAAAGGCGGGCCCCTCGGGAGACGCAGCGGCCTGCAGGACGTCGCCTGCTTTCACGGGCGCGGGCGGGGGCTGCGATGCCGGGAGATGACTCGGCGAGGATTTTCTGGAGGAGACGGGCCGGGCCGGCCGCGGAGATGCGGAGACCGAGCTGCGAGGGTCGCAGGCTGGCGGACGGGCTCCGGGGGGCAGCGCCTGGGGCGACCCGGTTCGGCCGGCGAGCTGGGGCAGAGCCCGCCCTGCGGCCCGGGTTCTCTGGGGCTCGGTCT
>PVKM010038154.1:0-14202 GCA_004027735.1 Carollia perspicillata
TCCGCACTTCTAGGAGCAAGGCTTTAGATCACTAGTCAACTGGGATAAGGCTATGATTAGGTAATTACCGGGAACTTTCCCCTGGAGCTAGGCAACTTTCCAGATCTCCTGGAAAGCCCCCACACTCATGACCCAGATCCTTATTTAAGCCCCCCTCCAATTAACGTAACAGCACAAGGGGGAATTGAGAGCTTCCGAAGCTCAGATCCGGAACACTATCCTGAGCCCACCCATTCTCCCTGATTCCATCTCCTCCCACTTTAGCCGTTCCCACCTCTTTTTATTACTCATTATCGCCAGTCTGAGCAAACACAAGCTTCAGCCTGATAAGCAATCAACTGACTTTTCCATAAATATAGATTCTCATGAAAAACAAAAAGAAAAGGGAACATAATGGAGAGGTGCTATATATTCAATTTATTTTTGGTTCCAAACCTGTTTTTTTCCTTAGGCTTGTTGCCTGATTTCCATTTAGTCATCCTGTTTGCTCTTTGCCTTTGCATCGGTTTTTCCTTCTATTCTAGGAAAACTTCAAAAGGACTTTTAAAAATCTACTAGCCTTAGGAAAAAAACCTACCTCTTGTATTCTAGTTCCTTAAAGAAATGGTAGGTGCTTCCTGGGCATGTGTACCTGGTCTCCTGAAGAGGCGTAGCACTGGAAAACCACGTTTTCAATTTTATGGAAATATTTCCTTTGATCCTTTCCTTCCAGATCATCCTAATTAGATTCCAGGCCAAGGCATGTATTGGTAAACCTTCTAAATATATCTACACTACATTTATATTTGTTTATCTTTCATTATTTAAACATGTGAAATTAACTCCTAAAATGTTGGCAAATTTACAGTGGGTATGTTGTCAGAAGTTAGTGGTTTTATATATAGTTAGGGTGAAAGGGGCTTTGTTTTAAAAGTATTTATTGACTTCCAGTCACGATGGCAGTACAGGCAGACATGGCTGGCCCTTTTGCACAATCACAGCAAAATTACAACTAAAATATAGAACTATCATCACTCAGAACCATCAGAAATTGGGTTTACTGGACGTCTGACAACTATGGAATTAAAGAAACGGCACCATCATCCATACTGGTAGGATGGGTGCCGACACAGAACAGGCAGGTCCCTCACCCGTGGATGGTAGATAAGAATACAGGAGGGATGTCTTGGAAGCGAGGAGTCCCAGCCCCACACCAGTGCCCCCAGCCCAGGGTTCCAGTGCCAGGAAGCTAAGTCCCTACAACTTCTCGCTGCAAAGACCAGTGGGGATTGAGTGGGTGGAAGAAACTACTGGAGACCCAAGCAGTTCCTCTTAAAGAACCCACACACAGACTCACCTCCTCAAACTCACTCCCTCTGAGCTCTAGCACCAAGGTAGCAGCTTGAAAGGTACCAGTGGTAAACAGGGAGACACTGAAGTGTCTGGCATCAAGGCAAGCAGAGGCCATTGTCCCTTTTCTAAACCCTCCCCACCACAGAGCTGGCAAGCTGGTGCCATATCCCAGACTCTATCGTCCTGGTTCGCTCTGTTTGACCTGCCCTGAAGATCCCCAGAAACTCTGCCCCACCCAACTTATGGGCCCACCCAAGCTGCTTTTCTATATGAATGTCTGGTCTTGGCTCATGCTTCACAACTTCCTAAATCCTGCCAAACAAGCAATACCTGGCCTCAGCGAGTCCCAGGCCTGGCACTAGCAGCAGCCAGCTTAGATTCACAGCTTGGCTTTGCCTGGGAATCTCCAAGCCCAGCCCAAGTAGCAGCCATCTCAGATTGTGTTATAGCTTAGGCAGGGTGGTCCTGGGCAAAACACAGGTGGGGGCTGAACTTGGCCTGTACCACCTGGGAAACCCCAGGGCCAGCACACCCAGGAGACAGCTACAGACCATGTCATAGCACCACCACCCTGCCCCTGCACAGCTGATCCTCCAAAGAGGGCAGAGGTTGGAGGTCAGTGATCAAACCCAATCCTTGCAGTGACTGGCCTGGGTAAATCCCTCCCATTGATCTGCCAACAGCAACCAAGTCTCAACTACAAGAGGAGGGTGTACTCAGCCCACACGAAGGGCTCACCTTGAGTAACCCAGCTTCAGTGATAGTGGAGGCTCTGCCACTGGACCCTACAGGACACCTACAAAATTAGGCCATACTACCAAGACACAGAGTCAGAGAAACTCTACCTAATACAAAGAAACAAACACAGAGAGACTGACAAAATGAGGAGACAAAGAAACACGGCCCAAATGAAAGAACAAATCAAAACTCCAGAAAAAGGGCTAACGAAATGGAGATAAGCAATCTATGAGATGCAGAGCTCAAAACACTGGTTATAAGGATGCTCAAGGAACTTAGTGGAGATTTCAGCAGCATCTAGTCAGAAATGAAGGATACACTAATTGAAATAAAGAACAATTTACAGGAAACAACAGTAGAGGGGATGAAGCCAAGAATCAAATCAATGATTTGGAACACAAGCAAAAAACAACCAATCAGAACAATAAGAAAAAGAAGCAAAAAAATAAGGCTAGTGTAAGCAGCCTCCAGGACAACTTCAAGAGGTTCAATATTTGCATCATAGGGCTGCCAGAGGGAGAGGAGAAAGAGCACGAAATTGGAAATCTGTTTAAAAAAATTAGGAAAGAAAAACTCCCTAATTTGGTAAAGGAAATAGACATGCAAGTCCAGGAAGCACAGAGAGTCCCAATCAAGATGGATGCAAAGAGGCCCTCACCAAGACACATCATAATTAAAATGTCAAAGCCTAAAGCTATAGAGAGAATCTTAACAGCAGCAAGAGAAAAAAAGTTAGTTACCTATAGAGAAGTTCCCATAAGACTTTCGTCTGATTTCTCAAAAGAAACTTTGCAGGCTAGAAGGGATTGGCAAGAAATATTCCAAGTCATGAAAAGCAGGGACCTACAGCCAAGATTGCTCTACCCAGCAAAGATCTGCTTCAGAATCAAAGGGCAGGTAAAGAGCTTCCAAGACAAGAAAAAACTAAAGGAGTTCATCATCACCAAATCATTATTATATTAAGTGTTAAAGGAACTTATTTAAGAATAAAGAAGCAAATCGAAACTATGAACAATAAAATGGCAAAAAATACATAGATGTCAACAACTGAATCTAAAAAACAAACTAAGCAAACAGGAAGAAGAGAGACAGAATCATGGATACAGAGAGCATTTTGATGGTTGCCAGAAGGGAGGGGGGTGTGGAGGAATGGGTGAGGAGGTGAGGGGATTCAGTACAAATAGGCAGTTAGTTAAGTACAGCATAGGAAATGGAGTAGCCAAAGAACTTATATGCGTGACCCATGGGCAAGGGCGGCGGTGTGGGGATGGCCTGAGGGAGTGGGGGGTGCTGGGTGGAGGGGATAAGGGGGTAAAAATCAGGATGACTGCAATAGCATAATTAATAAAATATAATTTGGAAAAAATAAATATTTATCATGTTTTCTCATTACTTAACTATTTGATTAATATCTGTTAAGTAATGTACTGATTAAGAAAAAAAATCTGTCTTATATCTATTAAGGAAGCTTCTACAACAGAAGCTTTTATTTCACAACAGTATTACTAAGCAGTAAGCATTAAGGCTAGCTAATAATGTCTTTGGATCTAAACCAGGAGAAAATCCAATGATGTCAACTGCTATACATCTGGTTCTTAATAAAAGAAGCCGAATGATCCCTTGAGTCAACACCCGTGAAATGTAAAGCATTCTACGTATAAGGAGGGAACATGATCAGCACTATTAATTAAGGTCTATTATACCAGTACCTTGCGATATGTAAGCTACTCTTTAAGAGTGGCTAAAGTGCTTTTAGGGGCTGCAAATTAATACTGTCTCCAAAAGTGCTGAACCTTATCCCTGGACATGCCTTTGTTCGGGGAGACTCTGGCTCCACGGCTACTGTGGTTATTGTGTAAGACCATCTACCCTATCACTTACATTAACACCTGCAGACAGCAAGGTGTGGCAGCCCTGGAACTTCATTGTCTAGTTCGGGTTTCACGTGTCCTGAATTGGTTTCAGTGCTCTGTGGGGACACAGCTGGGGCACTACAGAATAGCAAGGGCCAGTTATGACGCCTTCACTCTCCGTGACAGGTTTCTTTTTCCCTTTCTTTCTTTTCCTCACTTGAGATTTGATTTATGGGCCTTACTACTTGCTTCCAGGGAGGACTGGCACACTCCTGACCCTGTCCATTTAGCTGCCATGTCCAAGTCAGCTCACAGCAGTTCTCAAGGCACAGTGTGTGTTCAGTGAGTATCACATTTCTTGTTACACTGGAGCAGAAAACTTGCTTTGGGTGAATGGAGGAAAGTTTCAAGTTTTGGCATGGAGGACAGAAACTGCGTGTTATTTTACAGGCAACTTTAAAAACATTTCTGGAGGACCTCATGGGCTATTAATACATCTCTGGGATTTTGATGGTCAAATATTATAAAACAGGCCTCCCAGTATTTGCATTGCCCTCAAAGCTCTTTTCAATTTATAGTCTATAAATATAATGGGTATACCATGCAAAAACTATTGTTGTGCTTAAATAATACATTTTTCAATGATGTAACTTGTTCAGCTGGAGGGTTTTAAGATGTTTCCAAAAGTCTCCTTTTCAGTGGAAAACTGAGGCCAGGGAATAAAAAGATCTTGCCCACGGATTATACCAACACAAGATATAAGAAGACAACTTTATTCTCTTTGCCTGTATGGCTTAAACAGCACTGCTCTGCCATTCCGTTTTGTGATCCATAGTGGGTAACAAAAAGGGTTTTGTCATCATCCCCAAACATTTAACACTCTATTCTTACATGAATGCTGCCCTGGAAACGAAGGGGATCATGCAACCAATCTGACCTTCTCTGTCTGCAGTTTTTACTTTTAGAAAGAACTGTGCAGTAACTAAAGCATGATCTTGTCGACACCGCATCCAAACCACTAATTTAAAGGTCCCTGGTGCTAGCTAATGGGAAGACCAAATAAGCACTTTTCCGTTCAGGTTCTTGAGGAATCAACTAAAAATCAAAATCAAAGTCATTATAAACAAACAACAAAACAGACCTGATCAATCATCTTATAGGTGTTTCTGAAAATTAGGGGGGAAAATCACATGATAAATTCCCTTCATATAGCCAAGAACCTACTAAGAGGTTACTTTATGAGACTCTACCATTTGAGGACTGAATCAAAAAATAAAAACTTCTTTTGCAGTCTGAGACGTTAGCCTTAATAATGGGATAAATTCTGTTTTGTACCATCCCATAGCATATGGAGATCTCAGACACGAGAGCACAATTCAAGCTAAAGCCTGAAGAGAGATAAGAAGCAGAAGGATTGGGATGATTATGTTTATCTTCCGGAGTTGACTAGAGCACCGCGAGACCCTCAGGACATTTGGAAGGAGAGGAGAGGATTGGGGGACGCACGGGGAGAGCCCCGCTGTAGCCGTCAGAGCCTCAGCTGCTGATCCTCTCATTGCAGGGGGAGGGGGTGGGTGTTAGGGAGGCTAATGTTCTTTTCTCCTCTGCCAGCACTGACCAGAGAAACAAAATGTAAACAGAGATGGGAGCTGAAGACATGAAAAACAGGACAAGATTTTACTATATTATTTATAATAAGTGAGAAACTATACTCTCCTCTTCTAATGAGGCATAAATATCCAATTATAGCTAACAGAATATGCCGTGTGAGTCCTTTCCTTGTAATAACAGCAATGCAGTACACTATCAATGCACATCATTAAATTACACACTTCAGAGCTTTGAATAGTATAGACGGCAGTCAGAATGCTCGACACACATCCATGCACTGCTACAAACACCTCTCTGCCAAAGGCCAGGGCTGGTTTGGGGGCTGGTGGCAGCACCTGTGCAGTTGGCTGTGACTGGTCCCATTGCTCGTGGGCCTCCTAAATGGGCGTCTTAAGATTATGGTTCCGTCAGTGATGGATAATAACCTTGAACAGACAGAAAATAAAGAACTGCATCCCTTTAGCGTTTGAATGAAAAGGGGTTGGTGGGTAAAGAATTAATTTTTTGGAGACATTTTAAGCCATTGTTACAGCGTTATAAACACCCCTCAATTATTTCCAAGTCATTAATTTCTATTATACTTTATTTTATGCCTACCTCTAAGCCTCCTTGGTTTTGTTTTGAAAGCAAAATAAACGTACCCACTAAAGGTGACCGATTTCACGCTGTCAGCGATGTCTGGATTATTTTAAGAAAGGAGAGAGATTGCTAAGAGAATGATGCTCTCTGAAGTTATCTGACACCATTACTCCACCTTTTAGTTGTTGAACTTGAAACCAGGTCTGTGAAATAAGACTCTAAATGTGCTAATGTTAACAATATCTGATGATACAGAGGACCCCATGTCAGGCTCCATGGGCTTGAAACCTTGCCTTTAACTGGCTTTACTGAATCTCAGCAGAAGCAAAGGTGATGTGGAAGGAGAGATTTTCTCTAATGACCAGCTTCCCAAGGCCCTTGCAGCACGTGCCTAGCAGACACCTATGTGCCCCGTGGGCTGAAACCTCCCACAGCGCCCTGGTGCTCTGCATCTAAGAGTACGAACAGCGCCTCAGGTTTACCTGGGGCTTTACAATGCACGAAATGACCTCATTCCGTCTGCACCGAAACCTTGGGGATAGAGCTTGGCTCTCTGATCACCTCACGTGTGAAGAATGTTATTCTCAGAACAGTTAATTAAAACAGAGGCTCCTGAAATTCACTGGCCATGGCAATCGCCCAAAGGACATTTGATTCCTATAGATGCCCAGGCCTCAACCCTGAACATTCTAATCAGGTAGGTCTCTGGCAACCTATTTTCTCAAACAGTTTCATACCTACAATCCTCACCCTTAAGGATAGGAATCCAACATCGTCAAAAGAGGGCTGGTTTCGCTCTGTTTCTAAATAGTAACACCCATTAACACATTCAGCAGGGAACACTGAATGCAAAGATGACTAGGACACCGTCTATGCTTTCGGGTGCCTCAAAGTTTGGGTACCTATGTTTTTGAGTGGCTTTATGGAATTTGTAAAACGTCGTGTAGATGAGATCCAGGCCATGACGGAAGAGAGCATGTGTAGGTAAATCTGAAGGGGTAAGGTGGAGGAAGGGTGACAGACCAGGGGCTTCGGGTGTAGAAAAGGTGTCAGAGTGGACTGGGTGGGCAATAAAGGCCAAATTTGCCCCTGTTATAGTTCAAGTGTAGAATCAATTCTGCATGGTATTCTCTATACAGGCACATACACTTTGCAACTTACGCCTCATCAGCATACTTTCATGAACAAATAATTTGGGGGATAAGAGTAAAAACAGGAAATACATATCTAGTGCTTACTATGTAACAGGTCCTGGAGGCAATGCACACATATTAACTCGTGTAATCCTCACAGCAACTCTACGAGGCAGACACTGTAACTATTCCTTTTTACAGAGAAGGAAACTGGGGCACGGGAGGTTAGGGAGTTTGCCTGAGGTCACACAGCTAGCGAGTGGTGAACTTTGGATTTGAATCCAGGCTACGGCCTCTCTGCAGCATGCCCGTGATTTTGCTTGCTAAAGGTGCTTCCCGCCCACCCACCTGGAAGTTTTGACCTGAGTATTGAATTCAGATAGAACAGGTATCTCAGAGGATGTAATCTCAACAAGCTCGCGCTGTCTGCTTCCTATTTGCAATTAAACACGCTCCAACAACATCAATAATCTCGCTACAGAATTAGAAAGCCGCGGCTGACAATTTACAGTATCAGGGGCCATCAACTTTCTGACAGCGAGGGTGAGGCCAGTCAAAGAATCGCTGATTAACCCGGAGACACTGCAGGGCCAGCCGGGGTCTTTGTACGTATTCTTTGACGTTTCCCAGAAAGTATAAAATAACTGTGTCCATGGCCTCAGGTTTCCTCTGATGTCCACATGTCTTTTTAAAAAGGATTTTGCAGCCCACCATCCTTTTTGGCCTGTTTTAGTTTACCAAGCTAAAAATTACCAGGCACAATATTTGGGCAAAATGATAAAAACACATAACTGTACACTATCTTTTCATTAAAGAGAAGAGTGTTTCTTCTCTTTTTCTGTCAAACCCGGGCAAAGACAGGTGTCGTATTGTATTGTGAGAATGGAATGGTGCATAGAAAACAGCTTTGAAAAGCCTTGTACTAATGACTTGGTTGCCTTCTGGGTCAGTTAATGATTTGGTACTAAATGAAATCCTCCAACTTTGGGCGCATTCGGATGATGGTCTTCCCCATCTCTCAGTACAGCTGCTGGAAGCCAGGGAGTAAGTTAGGTGAGCGCCAGAGGGCTGGGAAGGTGAGTGAGCCTCCGTCCTAGGTGGGGCAGGAGGCCACGACCTCTCTACTGGGAAGAGAGTTCACACCTATCAGTCAGCCCCTGTACCTGCAAGTGCAGATCCGACTCTTTCTCAAAACCTTAAATCAGTGGGGGACAATTACTCACGCTTACACGTACAGGAAGTGTTATTAATGGGGCAATTTTACAAAAATCCAATAGAAAATTATTTCATAAGTGGTGCCACAGGTTGCCAGATGCAACAAAAATGAAAACATTTTTATTCAGCCATTGTCAAAATATACCAGAAAGTTAAAAGTAAGATTCCGTGTAGATTGGGTGCAGAGATACATAAGCAATGATGGAGAGCCTGTCCCCAGAGGAAGCACTGCCCTGCGTGGACGAGGGTCCGGCAGGAGTTGCCTGTGCTCTGGAGGACATCCATTCATTCCCGAGAATCCTTGTGAGTCACCGAAGAACACTTCTCCATTTGGAAAATGGGGACAATGTTACGAATGTGCAAAATGCCTTGAAAACTATCGATTAAAAAATTAAGTACATATTGCACATTCAAATAATACACAGAGTGAGGCACAAGTAGGTTTACAGTTGTGAGTACATGAAACAGTTTACTCTTGTATTGTTATCTATTAATTATTGCCTAATTTTTCATAGGAACAGCTGTAACCCTGTGTTTTTCCCACCCTGGACATGTAACTTTGTACTAAGTTGTGTGACTATGTTGGGAAATGTCTATTTTAATACATTCACTTTAAACACAGTCACCCCGTCTACCTTTAAGTGCTTGAAAAATCCGTCAGGGATGGTCGTAGCTGAAGACCACTTCTGAGCTCCATGTTCAGACCCTCGGAGGGACTGAATCTTAAACACGCCATCAGGTTGACCGCTTCGGCGGATCCTGCTTGGTGTCGCTGACGCTGTTTAACACGGCAGCTGATGCCTGGCGGTCCCTGGCAAGTAGGGAGAGCGGAGCCTTGGAGCGAAGTGGATTATAATCGCCTGCCACAGGACTGTGTGGCGCTGCCAGTGACAGCAGCAAATAGGGACAATGGGAAAGCTTTAGAGAAGGTCTGTTGTACTGATGAAGTGGAATTCCTAGAACACACTGTGCTATAAAATGAGATTTGGCTCCACAGTGCTGGGAGCAAACAATGAACTCAATAGGACCCGGGATTGGCTGCTGGGCACCGTCTCGCTCAGTTAGCTGGAGCTGCCTTTCATTCATGGGCGCAGGAGCCACACTAGAGAATGGGAAGGAGGGGAAGGGGCAGTAGTGCTGGTCCGGAGAAATCCTGAGAGTAAAGTGTTAGGAGGAGAGAAAAACCAGGGACTTTCAACCGGGATGAATACCATGATTAAGATGTCTTTCTCACACTCGACGTGAGATAGCTTCAACCCAATCTCTAATTTTTTTTGATAAATAACTATAGAAATATCTAGCAAAATATGTCTAGTTTCTTTAACTGGGGTAGTATAGTAAGGATGGGTTTTGTTTGCTTGTTTGCTTGCTTGTTTGTTTGTTTAGGAGGATCTGGGTGGAGATGGTTTTTTTTCTTAGTTCGCTCTTGAAAAGGGTGGAGAGAAGGAGGCTTGAGTGAGTGTGCGTGGGGGCGGGGCTGCAGAGGAGCTCAGGGAGGGTCTCGTACTGTGTGCCCTGCTCTGTATGTGATCTGAGTGCCTGGAAAACGAACAATGAACAATAAACAGTCACATCAGTAAAAATGTACTAAACCGCCTACTATAAAACTCTGTCCTGCCTTAGAAAACCATTATTTGTCAGTCTCTAGATAGGTAACAGATTCTATTAGTAATAGGCCAGGAGTTAAAGAGTTCATTCTCAACTTGTAAAATTGAGAAAGAGGGGAGAATTCCTACTTAAAAAGTGCCCCAGGCACTGAAAGCACAGTTTAACCGTTGAAATCAAAGACACTTAACGGCAGCCTTCACAAGTAGGAGCAAAGTCCACCTAATCATGAATGGGGTATTGTCAAACCAGTTTGCCCCTGAAACACTCACTTTCATTTAACAAACTACGTGCACAAAATTGCAGTGCAGTTATTACTGATCAATTACAAGTAAAGATTCGAAATGAAGTGCATGCATTCTGTCTGAGGGTTCACGTGAAGGTAAATAGTTTTCATGATATATTTGTTCAAAAACTGCATAGAAACCAAATTTATGGAGACAATTCTGCACTTTAAGACTTGTATTTGTATTGGTGGGAGGTCAACCCCTGATTTGCCTGTCTCCGCGAAAGGTTTCAGTTGTTACGCACATATACACAAGCATACACACACACAGAACAAACACTGAGTATCCCCCCCGTGGAGGACTGATGTCTGGGAGCCCACGAACCGAAAGTCCCCAAGTCTGGAGAAAGCTCAGTTTCCCAGCAAGGCTTCCTCCCTAAGGCGGAGAGGCAGGCTCGGGCCTTGGGATGGTACAGCAGATCCAGCCAGTTCCTGCCTTATTTGTTCACATCATTAGGAGGGTGCCCGTTAGCCCCCATTCTGGTGCAGGTTTTGTGTTGTGAACATCTGTCCACTAGCATCTGGCCAGGGACCAAGTCCATTTCACAAGAAACACCAGACAGCTGTCAGATGGTCCTGAGTTTGGGTGAATACCAAATGAATACAGTGTTCCCGGCCCCTGGGAAGGAGGGGCCATACCCCTATTATCCATTTTCAGATGTACTCCATGTCCAAGTTCTCACCAGTTAGCACACTCCCTAACTCCTGACCAGCAACCTAGTTACTGTTGTGAATTAGGGTTTGCCCACTCGAGTAAATATTTGGGATGGGCAGAGCCAAAACTGACTTGCATTTGCCGCGGAGCTGCTTGTTAGTTTGGCCCTTGTCTTTTTCCTTCAATCCCCCCCTTTCTTTCCTGCCATCTCATCAGACCTCACAGAGGCAGCGGTGAGGGCAGGGTCAGGACAGGGATTGCCTTCCCAGCACATCCGCCTTGCTGTTTCGTGGTTTAGCTCTTAGGTTTTATGAGAAACAAGTGTTCAAAGCCAATGAATCATTTTGATGTTTTCAGTTTACTGGTATAAGTACTGAATCCCTCCTATAACTTAAAGTTTTGTTGTGTAAAATACATTTGACACATTGGGTCTGAGTCAGATATTAAGAGATGTTGGGCCCTCTTTGTTAGTGAAAAACCCTAAATATCGTGATTCCAAATAGGGCATTAACTACCATCTAAACACTACAAGCAGAAAAGTGGGGAAACGCACGGTGTTCCTTCGGAGTTTCCACAGCCGCCATTCCCAGAGAACAGCGGGGCTGTGGTGCGGGGCGTGTGCCCGAAGCCTGAGAAGCACAGGCCTCCCGCCAAGCGCCAGACCCGAAAGGGCAGAGTAAAACTGGAGCCAGAGCCACTCACCTCACCTTATTTAATATTCTGCAAATATCTAATAGGCTGTAAAAGATCTCAGTGCACACAGTACGTATATACTAAATGTTTCCTAAGTACAATGAGGTACGGCACAATTGGTCCATCCGTTGTTTTAAGTCATGCCCTGACCCATAAAAGCACATGGTGAAGGAGACAGAACAGGCAGAAAAGACTCATCTGGGCAATATTCACTTCGCCATCCTGTTGACGTTTCAGTTTTAACCTACATGCCAAGAACTGTACAGCTGGCGAGATAAAACACTGAATTTCTATGAAGAGAACTTGGTGGCAAATTGCAACAAATGATTTTTATTCAGTGCTTGTACCAGACATCATTCTGGTACTCATGGTCTTGTTTAGTCATAAAAATTGCTTTATGAGGTAGGTGCTGTTACATTCCATTTTACAGATGAGGAAAACGAGGCACAGAGATTATGTAACTTTCCCAACATCTCATAGCTAGTAGTAGAGCAAGCTCCAGAGCCCACACTTTTAACTACTGCATCGCGTCACCCCTCTAGGAAAAAAAGTTGACTGCCAAGTGAAGTTTTGACCCTCGGCTTCATTCTGTATGTATCTCAACGCTGATGTGGTCTTAGCTTTCCTTCCTGATACCAGTCTCAAGACTTGAGGGAAATCAGCAGCAGCAGCAGCAGTAACCATTTTTAGCACATGCCTGCCAGCCACTCTGCTCCTAGGAGCTGGATGTACCTGGAACGCTGTAACGTTACCTTTGTAATCCACTGAGAGTGCCAGCATTATACATGCAAAAAATAGCGACTGAGTCTGAAATTTACTCTCTCCACTTAAATTCTGGACAAAAAAACAGAATTGGCACCACTATCAGAAAGTACTTACTGCCACAGTTTGGGCTTCAATGTGTGCTACTCTTCTTAATAGCTTCAGAGAATGATCTATTAAGTGCTGGAATTGACTCTTTGAAGGTTTGCAATAGGATAATGTATTGAAGCTTGATACCTCTTCCCTGAGGGCTAATTATATGATAAACTTCGAGGCTGTCTGGTCAGACATCTCCCCCGCCCCCGTGATGGTGATTGAAGTATTTTTCTTGACACTTGTAATTTTTATTTAAACTTATTAAAGAAAGTCTTGGAGACTTATTTAGACACAGCTTACTGTATTTTGCCATGTATAATGCACACTTTTCCGCCCAAATTTTTGAGGGGAAAAGAAGGATGTGCATTATTACAGGAATATAATGACCCCGTGCACGATGCTCACAACGAGCTGGGTGTGCATTATACACGGCGAAATATGGGTGTTTTGTCACATATTGCTCTTTTGAACACACGCAAAAGAAAGTAAGTGAAATTCATTGCACAATGTAGTCCTAAAACTAATCGTTTGGTGTTTGGCTTTGTGTCCGGAGTTTGACTTCAAATCCCAGTCATCGATCACTGTGTGTTTTTCCACACAGTGCCGCAGGGCCTTGAACAGCACTGCCTTCCTGTGCGGATGAGATGTTTAAGAACCCAACTCCTGTTTGTATCAGTTAGCTATGGGAGAACTGGTTTCCCAGACAGAGCCTTATCCACAAAATTAAGTGAGGATTTGTGCCACCGGAGTAGTGGTGATGGGCACATTTACCTTTTTTCACAACCTTTCAAACCACGTGTCATCAGCTTAACACTGTATTTTGAGACAGGGTCTAGGTTGCCTGGGTTAGCTGCTGACTAGTTGGTAAATTTCTCTGAATGTTTTTTCACCTTTTATGGGATTTAAACAAAGTGGTTGTGTTGAGATTAAGTAACACTAGAGGGCAGCCTGCAAGTTAGAAACAAATGATTCCGCTCTGCAATAATTTGACCCATCACAGTAAGTAACCTACAGTTCGGTTTCCCAACATTATGACACCAACTTAAATATGGTCTCCCAACATAAAAGAATTGAATTGCTACTTAGTGTTTAATTTTAATGTGCCTTTCAAATAAGACATCAAAGCAAACAGTATCATAAAGGTTTCCTCCCGCCCAGAAACTCAGTAAGTACATTAAAGCTCCCTGAAGGTGCCTGATGTTTCTAATCCTGCTTGTTTCACTTGTTCACAACCTCTTTTTTTTCCTCCTTTATTTTTTTATTATTTATTTTAATTGTTATTCAAGTACAGTTTTCTGTCTTTTACTCCCGTCCCAGTCCACCCCCTCAGTGCTCCCCACCTCCCTCCTATTTCCACCCCCCTTAGTTTTTGTCCATGTGTCCTTTATACTTGTTCCTGTGACCCCTTCCCCTTTTCCCCTGAAATTCCCTCCCCTCTCCCCTCTGGTTACTCTCAGCCTGTTTTCTATTTCAATGTTTTTGGTTATATTTTGCTTGCTTGTTTGTTTTGTTGCTCAGGTTCCTGTTAAAGGTGACATCATATGGTATTTGTCTTTTACCCCCTGGCTTATTTCACTTGGCAAAATGCTTTCCAGTTCCATCCATGCTGTTACAAAGGGTAGGAGCTCCTTCTTTCTTTCTGCT
>PVKM010038155.1:0-14214 GCA_004027735.1 Carollia perspicillata
TCTGCTTCATCTGCTTCCCTGTTGATCCCCTGTAATGTAGTGTTATTTCAGTTAATGTATTGTTAATTTTTGACTGGTTATTTTTTATGTTTTCTAGTCCAATTTTTATGTTTCCTATCTCTTTGTTGAAGTTCTCATTAAGTTCCTCTACTCATCCCTAAGTTCATTGAGCATCCTTATAACCAATGTTTTGAACACTGCAACTAGTAGATTGCTTGTCTCCATTTTGTTTAGCTCTTTTTCTGCGTTTTGTTCTGTTCTTTCATTTGGGACACAGTTCTTTGTCTCCTCATCTTTACCACTTCCCTGTGTTTGTTTGTATGTATTAGTTTGAGCTATTAGAGAGGCCTTCTGTTGTAGGCATCCTGTAGGGTCCAATGGTACAGTCTCCCCATTTACCCAAGCTAGGCGCTCCAACTGTGCTCCCTCCTGTGGGCTGTATATATTCTACTATTGCCTTGATTGCTTGGTACATCATTGGAAGGGATTTACCTCAGCCTAACTGGCTACAAGGACTGGCTATGACCACTGTGGATGATCTGCTGTGCAGGGCCCACCCCACAACACAGGACATACTTCAGCATAGCTGTGGTTCCCGCTGAGTCTGCCTCTTGAATGTGTTACCTGTGGAGGTGGTTGGGTGGTGGTGCTTCAATATGGTCTGAAGCTGTCCACTTGGTACACTGGCTCTGGGACCTCCTGGTAGGTGCGGGAAAAGGTCAGCCACTAGCTATGCTCTGTGCAGAGCCACCCACCATGACCTACAAAGAGATCTGTAAATGACTACTACATGAACTAGGCCTAGAGGTGCCCAGGAGTGGCCAAGCTACCAAACAAGGAAAGCTGTTGGTAGTGCTAGGCCTGGGGCTACTTAGCAAGAGGTCCATGGAATGCCAAAGCGAAGTTTTACTTGTTCGAGAGATTTTTAGGAAAGTCTGGAGCATGAGACAAGACAGGTCTTTCATATGGAAAAGTCAGTGGAAACAGCTTGGGTGGGCCTACATGTTGGGTGGGGTGAAGTCTCAGGGAATCACCAGGGTGAGGTGAAAAGTGTAAACCAGGTTGATGGGGACTCAAATATAGAGCCCTCCAGCCGGCTCTGTGCAGGGGAGGCTACCCTCAATTCTTATCCTGATGCCAGAAAATTCAATTTCCCTGTGTATGTCCCTGGTTCTTTTCAAGCTTTTGACCCAGTGCTGGAGCTCAGAGGGAGTGAGTCCAAGTAAGTCCATGTGTAGGCCCTTTAAGAGAAACTTGCTGGGACTCCAGAAGCCATGCATCTCACTCAGCCACAATCCCCACTGGTTTTTGCAACCCGAAGTTATGGGTACTTGTTTTACTGACAGTGGAACTCTGAGCTGGGGTCCTGGTATGGAGCTTGGACCCCTCACTGCTCCAGGGAGACCTCCACAGCCAAGGTATTTCTTCTGATTTTTATTGACCACATGTGGGTGTGGGACCAGCTTATTCTCTGTCTCCACCCCTCCCACCAGTGTCTATGTGGTTTCTTTATATTTGTAGTTGTAGGACTTTTGTTCAGCTAGATTCCAGGCAATTCTGAATGGTGGTTTCTCTGCAGTTCAGTTATAATTATTCTGTGGTTTTAGGAGGATACAAGTACCGCATTTATCTATGCCACCATCCTGACTGCCATAGAAGATGCTACTGATGCTTCAAGAAAAGCAATCTCTTAACATTGTGAGAAGAGGAGGGGAAGGACAGGGAGGGGAGTGGGGAGGAAAAGGTCAGTACTGGTTTTTAAGCATTTTATTTTGGTAAGTTAAAGGCCTTAACAAAAAGTACTATTTAATATAACAAAATTTTTATAAAAGAAAGGATATTTAAATACCAAAAAGTTTGGAAAGGGCTTGTTTCACATTCAAACAAAATTGCTTAAATTTTAAAAATTCAGGATTTTTTTGAAAATTCGTTGATATACCTTGAATTAGCCAGAGATAATTTAACTCTTCACCTCAAAGCAATCTTTGCCGAAGGTTAATGTTTAGGAACCTCAGACTTGCCCCAAAGAGCTTAATGGTAGGAGCTTTGAGGTTGTGGTTCATCAGTAGGAGAATTTTATGCCCACCATCCCCTCATATCACAAAGATAAATAATTCTTCTATCTATACAGACCCGGTCTTGGTTCCAAGACATTGATTCTGATACAATTTACACAGATCAGAATCATTCTTGATAGAGACCTTTCATCACTCAGGAGAACATGCACTCTCTTATCAGGAAGGGAAACCAAGGCTTAAGAGGTAAAGAGATTGTCTATGATTGTCTATGTCTACTCTGCAAATGAATGCTGTAGCCAAGGCAGAACTTCTATAAACCAAGACTCAGCTGGCACTTAGAATGCAGAGAAAAGGGTCAGAACCTGAAGACTGAACGTGTCCCTGGGTGGGCTCACTTGCAGACTAGGCAGAGACAGCCATAGGTGCTGGGGAGGATCCCAGACCAGCAGGTGGAGCACTTCAGCAAAAGACAATGGTGTCAGGGAATGGATCTCAGTCTGGCCGTCTGTGAGTTTGTGACTGGGGTGTGTGGCAGTAAAAAAAACACACCATTCGTAGACTTGGAAGTTTACAAGGAGTTCCCATAAAGTCTAAACAAAACCCCACTCTCGGAAAAACCAGATTACAGGACAGGAGACTCAAACTCCTGGAGTTCCTGGAAATGAGGACTAAGAGTGAATGGAGCAGTATCAAGGCTAGCTTGATTGGCTTCAGAAAGTCCGACTAGTTGGATGGGCAAGATAATTCTGATATGAAGAGTAAGATGGTAGCAGCAAATGTGGGATTTGGAGGGAAGAAATGTATAGAATTTTTTTCTCCCAGTAAAATGGTTATTATTATGAATATTTTCCTGTTACTTGAACCCCATTGCTGAGCAAACAAACAAACAAACAAACAAAAACACAAATATCAGGCATTGTGTTAGAAAAGATATGGTCACATTTGCATGATGGGACATTTGGGTGAGATTGTGAAATTGTAAGGTATTTAGAAAGAAAAAGAGGAAATTTTGGTAAAACTATAAGAAAAGACAAAGACTGACTCTTTAAAGGAAGAACTGGAAATTAGCTGAATGTAGAGTATCGCAATTTTGTTAAAGTGTACACAAAAAAATCTCAACGTTAGAAGAGGGAGAATGGAAGTTAGGACTAATAAAACTCCCAACCAGATAGTATAAATCATGGTGGAGATTCAACCTTCTCATCTAGTTAACTGATTTGAAACCTGGTAAGACCATGGAACCCTCATGTCTACTAAGAGACATCAAAGACAAGTTAAGCTTAGATCCACGAGAGCAGCCCTGAGCCTTGAAGTAGGAATGATATAGCTTTTTGAGAGACTTAAGAGGCTAAAAGAGAAAGTTCAGAGTGAGTTACAAAGAAAACATACAGTAATCGGTGGGCATAATCCCCATAAAAAATAAACACCATAGGGAATGCCTAAAATCCTTCAGTGCTTTCGGATCATAGGAAGCTGCGCCTCAGCATTGCTACCTCAGAATTACTTCATATTGAAATAAAATTTGGTTATATCTTTTGTAAACTGATTGATTTAGGCTTGGGGGTATGGGATAAAAAGTATGGCATTGCCCACCCATTCCTCCGGGAACACAGCAGTCTCCTGGATACAGGAGATCGTTGGTCAAAATATCAGCAATCGAAACAAATGAAATGTCCTTGTGGCTTTCATAATTAAACTTTCATATCTTTCACAAAAAAAAACAAAACAGTACTTGGAGCACAGGCATTACTGGAAATTCATGAAATGAACCCTCCTTTTTGGGTCAGTGTTTACTACAATCCTGATTGTTTCAGAAAGAAAACTTCATGAAAGGAAATCAAGAGCATTTCTCCAACTCCACGAACACTGCAATAACAGGAAACAAAACTCCTATTTCTGTAGTTTGCCAGATAAGAACTGAATAGTAGATTTTTTTGAAGGCATGTGGCAAATACTGTTAAAGACATATAAATTACTGCCTATTGCATGGTCTTGGCTGGGTGACTTACATTGTAGCTTCTATTTCTGGTGGGGAGACACATTTGTCATTACTCCAGAAAATGGTGAAAAAACCGACAAGTTGGCAAAGAGAAATTGTTGTTAAGAGTATGACCGTTTCAACTTTGTTCATTCGGTGAAGACTCTCTTTCCCAAGAACATTCTAGACAATAACTTTGAAGCAAAGCAAGGGCCGATTTGCTAAGCAGTTGGAAGTAATTTCCAACGGACTCCTAAGATACTGCAGTTCAGATGCTTTCTAAGAATAGAATAAATAATAGCACACAGTGGCCTTAAATGGGGTCTACTTTTAAATATAGAAGGAGATGTCTTAGTTCAGGGTGTATTTGCTTATTACATATTTTATAACTCAAGTACAGTAGCTAGCCAGCCCATTACAATATATGTCCCCAAACTTTGTTTAAGTTATGTTGTAACAGGAAACATAATTAAGGAGGCATGTGATTTTTCTTCATTTTAAAGTTTCTCTTCTTCAGTTGCTTTAAAAAGGAAAGGAAAGTGAGGACACAAATTTCTCAAAATACACCTTCCAAACATATATTGCTATGGAAATACATACATTCAGGGATTTTTTAGGTTATACTGCAAAGGTGCTCTTCTCGTCATGGTTTTCAGCTTTTGAATCATGACAACTGATCATTAGTTTCCTTGTTTGCTCTGACATCTCACTGATGTCATCCTTTGTTGACAAGGACAAAGAAAAGAATTTTTAATATATGGTTATGCCAATAATTGGAAATATTACTGAGACCATGTAACAGAGGGTGAAATCAGTACTTTTGTTGAATATGTTATTTTAACCACCATTAGAGAACTGTAAAAATGCAAAATAATGTACCATAATTTAATCTCCACTTTGATATACTTTGCTATGCATTATACTTTTTATCTCTAATAGATGGCATTTATCACAATTTAGCATCCTGATTTCAATTCACTTAACTTCATATCATAAGTAAGTGCCTGTGTTATCAAAATACTGTATAAAGATCATTGTTATAAATGAATCCATTTTACATGGAAACATCATATAGTAATCGACACATCAATATTGTTTGCAGTTTTTCTTATTATAAATAATTCTATGTGAAACACCTTTGCAAATATATCTTTTTTCTTATTATTTGTGATTACCTTGCAATTCTTATAAGTAAAATTACAAGGTAAAAATTTTTTTTAGAACTCTTGATACATATTGCCAAACTGTTTAATAGGAAGGTTGTACCACTTCATAACCCAACAGAAGTTTATAAAGGCAAGCAAGAAAATGTACTTAGTTTTCTTTAATTTGGTCATGGCTCTGTGAAAATTTATACTGTGGTAAAAAGAGCATTTATTAAAGACAAACTACTGAAATATTTTTGTTTCTGATAAAATGAAGGAGTAAGTCATCTTTATTTATTTATTTTTTAAAATTTTTTATTTTAGTTGTTGTTCAAGTACAGTTTTCTGTCTTTTACTCCCATCCCAGTCCATGCCCCCCGGTGCTCCCCACCTGTCTCCCGTTTCCATCCTCCTTAGTTTCTGTCCATGTGTCCTTTATACTTGTTCCTATAATCCCCTTCCCCTTTTCCCCTGAAATTCCCTCCCCTCTCCTCTCTGGTTACTCTCAGCCTGTTTTCTATTTCAATGTCTTCAGTTATATTTTGCTTGCTTGTTTGTTTAGTTGCTTAGGTTCCTGTTAAAGGTGAGATCATGTGGTATTTGTCTTTTACCGCCTGGCTTATTTCACTTAGCATAATGCTTTCCAGTTCCATCCATGCTCTTGCATAGGGTAGGAGCTCCCTTTCTTTCTGCTGCATAGAATTCCATTTTGTAAATGTACCATAGTTTTTTGATCCATTCATTTACTGATGGGCACCTAGGTTGCTTCCAGCACTTGGCTATTATAAATTGTGCTGCTATGAACATTGGGGTGCATAGGTTTTTTTGGATTGGTGTTTCTGGGTTCTTAGGGTATATATAATCCTAGTAGTGGAATTGCCGGGTCAAAAGGCACATCCATTTTTAGTTTTCTGAGAAAATTCCATACTGTTTTCCATAGTGGTTGTACCAGTCTGCAATCCCACCAACAAGTGTACTAGGGTCCCCTTTTCTCCACAACCTCTCCAACACTTGTTGTTTGTTGCTTTGTTTATGATGGCCATTCTAAGTCATCTTTAAATTAGTAGTAAATGCTAGGAATTTAAAAATATATTTAAAATTAGTGGGGAAACATAGCAAATAATTTTTAAAGTTCATTTTTAAGAATAAAAATAATTCCTCAGATTTGCTGCCTGCTTAGCAATTTAAAAATAATTTCATTAATGATCTTTGATTAATCATTGTAAACGTTAGCAAATTCTGAAATAACTTTGGCTTACCAGAAACCCTCAAATCCCATCACCTTAAGAAGTATACCACAAAATTGTTTTCACAATATGTTTCAAATTTATATTCCCATAAAATATCTCTGTTTTTGGTAAAGAGTAAATGCTACCACATGATTCTCTCACTTCCAAGTAGCACAGGAAGGCAGGGCTACAAAATTGGTTGAATAATGTCAGCATGACCACAATCCTTTGCATCACCTTGAAATCAAATCAAATCAAATCAAATCAGGGTAAGAGGAAACTCTTACCACTCTCTGAACACCATGCATGCCCCCACACCTACCTCAGAACCATTCTACTCGCTCCTGTTCCCTTAGCCTGCAGGTCTGCCCTCAGATGATGCCATGGGTTCACCCCTCCCTTCCTCCACAGCATTGCTCTGATGATACCATCTCAGCTGGGCCTCCCTGCATAACTAGAATTTCAGCCACCACCATTGCTCCCCTGCAAAAGCATCTGTTCCTTTTACCTGCCTCAGTTTTCTACATAACATTTGTTACTATGATTTTTGTTTCTTTGCTTTACTTGTTTTGGTCTGGCTTATGATAGAGTGTAAGCTCCATGAGAGCTGGGATTTCTATCTGCTTCATCCACAGCCACATCCCCATTACCTCGAACAGTCTGGTACACAAGCGCTTAATATGTCTTTGTTGAAGGAAGGAATGACTAAATGAATGTGCAGCCTGAAGTTGTCTAACAATTTTTCTGACTATGCTATAAAGGAAAACGGTACTCTTCAGAAGAACCTTGACTTTGATGCCCATGCTGCTGATAGCTTGCATTACAATATGATATTTTCCCACTGATAGCTAAGGAACAGATCCAGCATTTATTAAGATGTCAGACAGATTCTGTGGAGTCAAACATTTCCAAGGTTGCCTCCTTCTTGCACATGACCCTGGAAAGTTTGTCAACATCTCTGGTTGTTTCCTCATTGGAAGATGAAAATGGAGATACCTACCTCTAAGTAGTGATTGTAGTGACTGTAATGATGATTCAACACAGTGTTGAATTCAATCTGGTATGTGGATGTGGTCAGTAATTGTTAGCCCTTATAGTTCAGGTGACACTGAGCTAGAAATTTAATGTACATTATTATGCTTACTTGTCACAGCAACATAAGGAATTGGATAAACTCTTCTGAATATGTATGTATTCTGTGGATCTCCAAATAAGTCTGGAAAGGGTGTGTAAGTCATACCTTTACCAGAGATTCAAACTATGTATTGAATGTCTGAAAATAAAGAGACCTATTAAACTTTAATTTGAGTTTAATCAAACATTACCCAAAAGATGTTTTTCTCTTTTTACATAACACATGTTGTCCATGTGGAGATGGTGATTTCTGTAAATGCCCTTTAATAGATACAGAATAGATAATTTTCTTCATTTAATAGAGGAGGAAGCTGAAGCTCAGAATTTCAGTGACTTGTACAATGTCACATTGAGAACAAATAGGAAGGCAGATATCCTAAGCACGGTCAACCTGATTCAGGAGGTTGATCTTATCACCACCTCACTCCATGTAGCTCCCCACCACCTAACTTGGTTGTGATTAGTGCCCTTGAGGATGACAAAACAATAACACAGCTGCACCTCTAGAACTGTTGAAAATTCCAACCCATCTGGAAAATAGATTTGCGACAAGATCACATTTTGTGAACCTAAAAGAAACATGTTACATGAACTCTAAGTGCTTGGCCATGGCTTGGTGCTACAGAAGACTTTCTTCTTTCTGACATTTATGTCGTAGAGAAGCAAGTAATAGTAAGGCATCAACATGGTGTAACTTACAAAGATTAAAGAATAGAACTTAAAATCAGTTCATTACAAGCACATTGGTATAAACATAAACTCTGATGTTATTATTTTCATTTATTCATTCATTTATTTATTTATTTATTTATTTAAAGAGAAAACCAGAGAACTTTCAGAACATTAGATGAGGAAAAACTGAATTTCTACACAGACCTCTGTTGGTAGTTAACCAGGCATGAGCTTCATAGACAGAAATCCCAGCTAGGCAGGCTACCTTGCTCACAAGTAGATGTGGCTTGTCCGTGTTTGGAGATATGCTTACTTGGTTTCTAAATCAGCCAGAAATTTCATTTTATGTAACTATTTTAGGCTTTTTTAGACTCTGATAAAATGAAGCCATGGAGTACAGAGACAAACAGAGAATGTTCATATTTTTGCTGCTCTTGAAATTTGTATTTCTGCCCTGGCCAGTGTGGCTCAGTGAATTGGAACATCATCCCATGAACCAAAGGGTTGCAGGTTCAATTCCAAGTCAGGGCTCTGGGGAACAGCTGATTGATGTTTCTCTCACATGGATGTCACGCTCTCTCTCTCTCCCTTCCTCTCTCTCTAGAATCAATAAGTATATCCTTGGGTGAGAATTAAAAAGAATTTTTGTATTTCATTGGAAATGAAAGAGAAAAAAGTTAATAGTAAATAGAAAAACCATGTTAATATCTTTATTACCAATCCCCTAAAAGAATTTCCAAGTAAGAATGGGCAAAAGTGACAAGATAAACCAAATGAAATAAGATGCCAGAAAAAACACCACAATTGTAAAGTGCATCTGGTGTCAAGACAAATCATCTGAATTTAGATAAGTTGGAAATAGTTTATCTGTCTTTCATCTAGCATGCAATGTGAGATAAATAAGACTGGAAAGGTGTCTTAGTGATTAGACCAAATACCCATCTACCTCAGTTTGTTTTGCAATACTCTGTCATTTTTGCCCCACAGTGTCCCTCCACAACTGTACTGAAATAGAAATTGGTAGAAATACTCCAATTGTCATTTTCTTTTGTCCAAACCATGATAAGTATACCCAGGTATCCGTTTCAGCCCCAGACTGATCTATGTGTATTTCTCTTGAGATTCCCTCATTCTGAATTTACATTGTAATTTGTTTCTGGTTGTTAAGACAGTGGACATGTTAGATCTAAACATAGCTTTCTGGGCATGCTTCTGTGTGGTGACAAGTTATCATCAGTGGTGACACTGATTACTAGAGAGAACATGAAATTTTGTCCTTTAATCACAGTTCTCAGAGACCAATAAGTGACAGAAGAGATGGGGACCAAGTGCTTGGTGGATGATTTATTGCTTGTCTTTGGTAGACAGTTCTTACATACGTCCTAATACCCAGATTAGCAGTCCTACAGTATTGTCAGGAGAAAGAAATTCTTTATATGCTTACGGTGTTTTTTAGGGATAATAGTATGCACATGTTTAACGTCGCTCTTTTATAAATAAGTAAGGATTTAGGTCTTGCCAAAAATGCAATGTCAATCATTAGAGACTTGTGGCATGCCAAATATCTACATTTAGTGCAGCTTTTACACATTTTGGACAAAGCAGAACTATTTATTTTGAAATTAAAATGTCTCCAAGCAAGCATGTATTACAAAACATTTTAGAAAGCATTTTTGGTGGTGGCTGGGGAAAATTTTCCATTATATGAATAAGCATGTTGAGATAATGGGCATACAACCCCATATGCAACTTCTGACACTTCTGGTGCCTGATTTTACCATAGAAAGAAGTAGCAATGATTAGGCTGCATGAGATGGCCTAGTCTATTCAACATCTTCAGTATGCCGACTTTTAATTTTCTGTTCTATTTTATTTTATTTTATTTTTTGGCACGTGAAGTAATAATTACACATGATGTAAACTTCAAGAGCAATGCTAAGGTTTATCTCAAGGAAGTATATTTCTAAGTCTATATTTTCAGGCAGTTAACCTCTTGGGGAAAGTACCCTTAAGATAAACATTTCCTTCTCTTTTCCTATATTCTTTTGACAAATGGAAATGCCAGTATGAGAATATGTATCAAAACCCATAGTAGGAGGGATAGGTAGAAATAAAAGCCATAAATATAAAACCCATGATTATTATGTATTAGCATATATATATATGGTGTTTGTACATGCCATTTCTAGCACCGCGTCGCTCTGATTGGCAGGGGACTGGAGAGTGGACAATATTGCCTCTTCATTATTGGGAGTGATACCCTTGGTGCTCTTCAGCTGTCAGAGAAGCCCTTAGTCAACTGGCAGGACCTAGCTTTGGGGGGTTAACTTCTGATTTGTCAGTGTGCCCTAGAATCAGTTTGTATTTGGACTTTTTCTTCTATCTGACCATGAACATTTGAAAACCTTCCTTTATTTGCCCAGGGATTATCCTTTAGCTGAAATTATGTCTTGGCAACATTTTGTGTTATACCAACCAGAAAACAATTGCTCAATTAAGTATAATTCAAGTTTTATGCTTCAACAAAGTTCTAGGGAGTCTTGCAAATAGGTACATCATTAAATACTGAAATCCTTGATAAGCCCAGACCCTCTCTATTGAGAGCTGGATATATTTTAGCATTCAGTTTGTCTAACTCCTCATGTTCTGAGTCTGAGCATATTTTGATTGTGATTTTTCTCTCCATGTAGGTCTGGCTCCAGGGAGAGATTTCATTAATGATACCAGCATGAGCATTTCAGTTTTAGGACAGTTTTATTTCTCATTGCAAATTAATACATCGGATACACATAAGTGATGTTCTTCATTGGTTAATTCAAGTCTGCCAGCTCTCATTGTCTCAACAAAATCCCATTTCAGAGTCCACAAGGCTGAAAGTCACACTCAGGTACACGGTGAGTTATCTCTCAAAGGCCCCGTTGTCCTGTCAGAATGTCATCTGCTCCCCTGGAGGCAATTTCCAGGTGTCACCATGTAAAAACTGTGTTTCAAATTCCTGCAGTCCTCCTGTATTTTTGTCCTAGGGAAGCTTAGAAACTGTGTGAGCAAAACTATTATGGGATTGGAAGTGCATTTTGGGGAAATTGAGGTGATAATAGTGTAGAGGGAATACTTACTTTGAAGGATCAGGCAAGAATAGATTCTACAACCCCCTGTGGAGTGTCCACAGCATTGCTGGCATACCAACAAAGGGGGAGAAGAAACACTTCCACAGAAGGAAATGTTTATTCAGGGATAGCCAAATTTTGGAGGATGAGGAAAATAACAGTTCCATATCTACATTACCTTGGATTTGTCTCTGCCCTTTATCATTAGTTACTGCTCCAAACAAAGTTAATGGGAATGTTATGGCTCAATTTCTGTGGCCCGGGGAAGCTTATCAATGGAGCTGCCACTTCCTAGTTACTTGTGGAATTTATCTGTGTTAAATGAGTTCACTCAGAGGTGTCACAAACATTATAAACTTTGCCCTGCAGGATGATGAAATATTAGAAAAGAGTCACACACATTTAGAGGGGGAAAAAGCTTCTACACTCCAACTTTTTCCCTCCATTCCACCTTGAACTTCTTACTCAGAAAAGTTAAGTGGATATTTATAATTATACAAGGTGTAAACATCAATGGAGCTTAATTATATTTTAAAACCAAATTGTTTACCACATAGATTTTGAAATAAACATTGTGATTATTTAAGGATACATCCTTTTAAGAAAGAATTTTGTAAAGGACATAAATAATAAATTGGAAACACATTTAAAATTTGCTTTCTTGGGAGTAAGCTACCAGAATAGCTTATAATTCATCAGAGACATTCACATTTCATTATATAAATGTGTAAAGTCACTTTATTATGCTATTACAATAGTCACAAAAATGAACCCTTGATTTCTACAGCAAAAAAATAAGAGTACATCAAAAGTAAGATAGCTGAGTTACAAAGAACTGTAAAAGTCATGCTCAATTATACACAGAAAACTAGTTATAGAACCAATTCTTCCAGTTAAAGATACATCCACTAAATTCATCAGACTATCCTGTATTTCAGTTAAAGTATGCCTTTAAGCAAGAAGAGTGAAAAGCCAATGGTTTAGAAATAGTCACAGCATTACTAAAGGAATACCTAAGAACTCTGCTATTTGTCTTTGCTAAGCTCTGTGCTATTTACGTGAAGATTTATGGTGTTGAGAGCACAGATACTTTTAGTCATTTTACATGTTACTGCAGGGGTGGGTTGAAAAGGATTAGGCACCAGGAGAAGGACACCTCACTAAAGAATGTCACACGCCCAGTCTTCCTTTAAAGCTTATAGAAGAATTCTGCCCCTTAATTTTAAAAGCCACCATGTGACTTTCAGATTGAGTTTCTTAAATGTACTAAGAGAGAGCTTTCTGGAGTGATTGTGTAATATGAGGCAACTAAATTAATTGAAGCAGCTAAATTTTGCAAAGTATTTAAGGGCTACAAAATACTGGCTTAACCAACATTTTTAATCACATAAGTGTATTTCTTCCCCTCACCCCAAACCATTATTTCTACATTATTCTACATTATTATAGTACATTTTTGTGAATTACAATTGACTTAATTAGAATTAGAATCTACTTTAGAAATATTCTCCTAATAACTAAAATATTAAAATATTTTTAATACAAGATATATTCTTAACACTTTTGCTAGGATACTAAAAAGGATGACTTTTGTTTCTCATTTCCAAGTGCTACAGGCCTAGGACTGAATAAAAGCTGCTCTGCTCACAGCTAGAATGCTATATCAATTATTTGATCTTTTGTTCCTTTATAGAGACAAATGAAGCTAATTAGTTCTATGATTCAGGGTGGTCATGAGTATTAAATCAGATAAACTATAAAGTTTTTGGTGCCTGGATCATAGTAGATGTTATAGTGTTTATGCCCCCTATAATCCATTCAAACCCAACTAGATTTTAGGCTTCATTGGTACTATGGTAACTAACTTTACCCATTATTTAATCATCAAAAGATGATACTCAAATTGCTCATGATGGAACATACATATACTTATTATAACTGTAGTCAAAGGCACTAGATTTAATATTCTCTATTAGTATTAATTTTCAATAACATAGTACTTAACACTTCATCAAATCTAATGTGCATATTAATTCTACTGGCAAAAAGATTGTTTAAAGGGATATGGCATATAGGGACAAAGAAGAAATCATAGGTTTTCTGCACTCAGAATCAACATGATTTGATTCTTCAGCTTTTGCATAATGCATAAGGTTGAGCTTCTCTGGGTTTCAGAATATGGTCTTATGCAAATTGCTCCATATTAAAAGGTGAGTTTCAGTATTTCAGTTGTCTCTTTCTTCTTTTCTCCCTCTCTCATGCAGCATTTTATTACATTCATCTTTACCTTTGCTCATACATCTCCCCTTGCCCAGAATCCTACCAATAATTCAAGATCCAGATCAAGTATTATCTCCTCCAGAAACTCTTTGGCTGATTATTTTATTCTTTAGATGAAGAGATTGCTAGAATGCAGGCCTCCCAAGCATGGAAATAAAGAAGGTGTATGAATCCTTCAACAGATTTACAGCATAATACGAGTTCAGGAATGATATATCACAGATACTGGAGTAAGGGGATTTGGAAGCCAGAAAGGGAACCTGAGTGGTCAATTCAAGTTAGTCAAGGAGGTGCATTCCAGGCAATACTTAATGTAGATGACACCGTGAATCTGACCCTGTACACATAAGTATCTTGCATGCATAAGTACGTATCTGTCAAGCAGGGTGAGAGTAGATAGTGGTAGATAAGATAGTCCTCAAAGACCTGGGCTGTGAAGGCACAACAGCTTGAAGCACCCTGGCTTGTTTGGTGCTTCAAGAAATTGGGTAGGGCTGGTGCAGAGGGATGAAGTGAAAGATAAGTTGGGAAAGATAAGAGATGTAAAGTCCTCAAGGTTTTCTCTTTATTTTACAAAGGTTGAACTTTATCCTCAAGGGGGTGAGGAACCAATGAAAATGTTTAAAGAATGAGAGCAAATGGGAAGATGCA
>PVKM010038156.1:0-14190 GCA_004027735.1 Carollia perspicillata
TGTGAGAGTCATTTAGCAGAGAAGTATTTTAGTACACTTTAAACAACTTGCTTAAATTCTACAGGGTTTCTCTCCTGTAAAAACAAGGCCTCATTTCATCTACCCCTGAGACTGGCTTCTCATGTAGCAAATTCTCCTTAGGAGTTCAAGCAATTTCATTCCCAATTTCTTTCATGTATTCTCAGCTAAAATTTAAACCTGGAATCTGTGTATTGATGCTGGAGTAGCATTATTTTGCAAAATAATACACCAAATACAAAAACAAAGAAATAAAATGATCATACTTTATTAACACCATAAAAAGAAGTGAATATATTAAAAAATATTTATATATATATATATATATATATATATGCGCAATACATCTTAAAGCTATAGCTATGTGCTATAAAAGATGATTTGGAAGTCTTTTCCTACCATCCAGGGCTAATTTTGTTGTTGTTGTCATAGTAATTCTAAGGTTGTATTGTAGGCTCACAAAGCCAGAAAAGTTCTTGCTCTTAAAAAATTAAAACACACACACACACACACACACACATCCAACATGGCTAAGGGATAGGACTCACTCCTACCAGTGACTATGTGTTGTCTGGATGAGGAGGTTGGGGACAGGCCTCTCGGAATAAGAATGCTCCAAACCTCCGTTATGCAATGCTTTGATACTGCGCATAATGATTGTATAACACCTCGTTATCATTCCCACCATAAGGATATTCACATAAACAGATTTCAGTGATAAACTCGCCAATTCTGAAAAGCCCTGGAGCAAGGGAAAGTAGTTGGAGGGAGAACTACTCATGGCTCACACGCTCCTTCCTCTTTCCTGTCCGACACTCTCTCCCTTCCTCCTTTCCTTCCTCTCCCTTCTCTGAAAACTTGGCCCAGGATGTTCAGTGTTTAATTCTAACCTCTGTCTCCAGCAAAAAGTTTCAGAGTTATGACTAGAATGCACAAAGTCCAAACACTCTATGAAATCCCTTTGCAACTGACCGAGAGCTGTGTGTATGCATACAAACATTTAGGCTTTGCTTCACGTAACACACAGAAGAGCTAAAGAGCCAACTCAACTCACTGTGCAGGCGGCTTGTTACTCTGAATAATTTCCCTTTGTCTTGTCAATATAGCTTTTGTTTCTTGACTGCCTCCAATTGAGGGCAATAAATGGACCCTTCACCTTTATGTATTAAATGTGAACTCACATAAGGAGGAGACCCTACTAGATCTCTTTGCTTAGGGTCTTAATCGTGTCAACCAAGAGAAAGGAAAAAAATATCAATGAACCAAAATTTCTCCTGTCACCTTTAAACTTGAGAGAGGGGAAGGAGGGAAGGAGGAAGAGGACAGGGGAGCATGAAAATGGGAAAAATACGTCCCTTGACTTCAGCTGTATTTTTTTAAAAAGTCTTAACTGATATACATGTGGATATTGTCACGCGCATGTGACCTCGTCATCAAAATACAGGCAGTCACATCGGAAAGACTTAACATTTACGCACTCATTTCTTGGACCCATTTTTCATAAGAATTCAAAAGTATTTCTCACCACCTGAGCTTACTGTTTACCGAAGCCAGGCCCTTCCTTACTTACTCACTCTTAGAATTAGAAGAGCCGGTAGCAGTTTTGGCCGCCGTTCCTCTCATGCCTCAGAGACATTCACGCCACCCTCCCGCCCTCCTTTCTTCTCCCCTAGCCTAGATTCACATGTAACAAAGCCTCTTTTCTCCCGCTGGGGTGCCTAACAGCCTATCCCCATTTGCCTGGAATTTGGAAGGAAGAATTCTAAGAAAAGTCTTAAGCTAATAATTTATCAAAGAACATTTGCTCAACAGAGGAAAATATTCTCTAAAACTCTAGATTAGCTTTACCTTTTTTTAAGTACAAAATAGTATAAACTAGTTATAATAAAGCCTAAGATATTCAAACCTACACCTCCCCTCAGACAAATCTTTATCACAATTTAGAACACTTCAGATGCAAAATCAATACATGAATAAGTTAGAGAAAGCCAGTTAAGTGATATCTACATTCTCAAGAAAATGTTTATTATATAATTACAGCAGTGGTAATAGTAATAGGTCTCTCGGGTGGTTATATTGTTTCCAAATTTTAGATAAAGCCGCTTGTGTCAGAAGCTCATATTCTATTAACTCTCAAAAACATGAGACTCATCTTCAAGTGCACTAATTACGATGAAGTTTTTCTTCTGAGATGTACTAGAAGTGTAAGAAATTTCTTCTTACCTCGTGTGCGTTTCATTGATATAAATAACATTCCGCAAACCCAGAGACGGGATGCTGGAGTTGAAAAACTTATCCTACAGAAGACAAAACAAACACAGATGTGAATACACAACCAAAGTGCTGGTGGGGCGCTCATACCTCTAGTCCTTGCCAGCTTTGAAAATTCAAGCATAACCGTAGGCATTACTTCAAAAATGAAAGTGATGAAGAAAGATGATGTTTTATTGAAAAGTACCTTTTCACCTTTAAAGAAGGTCACAAACTCGAAATTAATCCTTGACATCTACAAAGGGAATAATAGTGCCTCTCCCTTCCCTGGCCCACTCCCTGCCCACCCTCCAACCCCAAAGAATGGAAGCTACAGAACGCTTAAGTCATTGAAGGAGATACTGGAGATTTCAGTGTTGCCAAAATAGAAAACTACTATGCTGGAAGTAACATGTAGATTTTTCAAAAAACAAAACCAATGTAGAGAAAGTAGTACTTTCCCATGAGTACCAACATATCAGCTGTTTCAAACTGAACAGGAGAATCACTACTAACTATTTGAAAACTCCCATGTGAGTGCATACTTTTGGGCGTAAATGCGGACTTAATCTTGGACCTTCAAGGAAAGGGATTCGGGCCGGTTCCCACAATATACCAGGGAGATACTTTGTATCGCAACACTGACACTAGTTGTTAGGCTATAATCAATACTACTGGCTACATGCTCTGTCACTGAAATAAAACTGTGTTCTGCAAACAAAGTTTAATTACTAACAAAAAGAAGGGACATGCAGTTATAATTGGATTATTAACCCTCCCAATAATCCTGACACATAAGAATTATTATCCCCATTTTAGAAACAGGAAAACTGAAGCTGACATAAGTTTAAGATTCAATCCTGGATCTTGCTCCAGAGAGCATGGTCTTGCTATTCCTTTAAAACAAGGGTTCCACTTAATGAGATAACGTGTGGTTAAAGGTCATCCTCTTTACAGGTAACCTGAAGAGATAATCCAGCAATACCCGCTGAGAAGAAAAAGTCTGTAAGGCAATGTGAACAAAAGGTAAACTTTGCACGAATAAATGCTGAGATAATGTATTATCAACAAAAGATGTAAAAACACTAAGTGAAATCTTCTTAGAGAAAAGGGAAATAAATAAGATTTCAGAGAAAGGGTAGCAAATATCAAAAAATTACAATAAAAACACTGTCAAACAAATATTTTAAATAAATATGCCATGGAAGAATTTTAAGATCAAGTTCAGCTCCTATATTTAGGTTTTATAGTACCTAAAGTTCAGGTATGATATTTAGGCAAGAATCAATGATCTGTTATATTGCTCACCTATCCCTGCCACAAACCATCACCACCACAAATAACTCCCCATACTCTCCTGACTTAATGACACATTAAAGTTTTACTTCAGTTTTTTAAGCATTCAAAATTACAGTTAGATGAGATGATAGATCTAAAAAAAAAAAAAAGAAAAGAAAAGCCACATGATCTTCTATTTAAATCTTTATTTCTATTGGCCTATTAATTTCAACTGGCCTTACTCCTAGACTAGAAATTTCCACAATCCTTCAGCGCTACCAAATTCTTAAGTTCTTGCAGCAAAGCACTTGTGATTTAAAAGGAACAACATTTAGCCCTGGCCAGGTGGCTCTGCTGGTTGGAGCATTGTCCCATGCATGGAAAGGTTCGATTCTTGGTCAGGGCACATACCTAGGTCGCAGGTTCAGTCCCTGGGTGGGGCAGGTATGGGAAGCAACCGACTGATTTTTCTCTCCCTCCCTCTGTCTCCCTCTCCCTCTCTCTCCCTTTTTCTCACCTCCACCCGGTTTCTTTCTCTCCCCTCGCCCACCTTCCCCTCTCTCTAAAATCAATAAATGTATCCTCAGACAAGGATACAACAATAAAATAAAATAAAGGAACAACATTTGTATCAACACATTCATGAGCAGACCTGCATATTTAACATAAGCTGCTTGGGTCCCACACAAATCTCTGCCAGGTTAGGGAGTCCCTTTATCCCAGACTCAGAATTCTACTTCCTGCCAAGCCAACCCTGAGTGAAACGTTCACACAGCACAGTTACCTATTCACACAAATTATGAGCAACCTCTATGAATGACAGGCCCTTTAAGGGCAGAATTTCTGTGCAATGATAACTGACCCATTTCAAAGAGAGCTTAACATCTAGGCACACCTTCTCAGAGGTAACTCCGCGGCTTTAGGACACAGCCACATTCGAGTCCACTGTCCTGTGCTGGCTCACATGTCCCTCTGGCAAACTGCCACCAGAAGCAAACCTCTCATCGAATCAACTCTTCTCAAATATCAACACCAACACCCTAATGTGGAGGATTTTGCATGGCTTGAGGGTTGTTTCTTTCACCAAAATACAAACAACAAACCTATATACACTCTTGGTAAAGTCTTCACCTAAGCTTTCAGCGACCATTCTCCACTATCAGGGTCAGCAAACACCTGCCCCACTCACCCCCGAAACAGAGACTCACGCTAGACAAAGCCACAGAGCTGAAGTTCAATATCTACAAGTTACGTGAAGGTTCCCGCCAACATTTCAGAAGAGTTAACTGAAAGTAAGATCCGCTCTCCCCGTGACGTCATACCAAAACTGCTGAAAAACCCAAATCTCGCCGAGCATCAACTACTGGACCAACCTTTACTGACGACATGAATGAAAGACTAAGTCAACATCTTGACTTGGAATATTCGGTTTATAAATATAGCTCCAAATTCTAAAAATAGAAATTAGAAAAAAAAGAATAAAATACATTCTAAAAGTGAATTAAGTCTATTTGGTATTTGCCCAATACCAAATTCACACAAAGTTGGAAATCTATATCACGTATGTATTCCAAGGGTTTATTAAAGGTCAATGAGCAGTAACATTCTTACCCAGCTCTGGGGAGTACAGGAGTAACAACATCTTCCCACAAATGGCCTCTTCCGGCCCATTAGGCTTTCCTTCCATTTTAAGGTTGCGGATCTGAACACAGTAGGTCTGAAACCACATTCATCCTAAAAGATATTAAGGAAAAAATGGTCGCTAAATGGCAAGAAAGTCGTACATGTCCATATGATCTCTAAAACTAAGATATTGCAGCTAAAAGAGAAACTTATGAGACATTTTCTTTGGGTAGTGGTATAATCATGTGTTTCTCAGAGTGATTTTCATTCAAGGTACTCCCTCCATGGTCAGCACTTTGAACAAGAGCAAAAGCTGAGCACCTAGGAACAGCAATAGCTGGCAAAAGACGCTGCGCACTCACAGCAGCATTCAAGGTTTTAACACCAAGTTGGCAAAGCTCAAACAGCCTCCACGATAGCAAGATGAATAAAATCAGACGCCTGGATCCCTATGTTAAGAGTTCATCTTACTGTTTCCTAACTCATACACTCCCACAAAAAGAACTATTTGCCAAGGCCTTACATAGTAAGCAAGTTGTTATGATACAGCGTAAACTATTTTGCTTGAAATGAAAAACAAGATACACTTACAGAACATTCCTTTATCCTAACAAGAAAGTACAAAGGCTGAAATTGAAATTATAGCTATATTGTACAATTAGGGCCAAACTCTGCCCTTCTATTCTAAACACTGTTTTCCTATCTTTGAGTTCCTCCATTGCGCAAATGCTACTGATACTGCAGTCTCAAAAATAAGCAAAACAAAAAAACCCCATCATCATTTTTATATAAAGCAGATAATATTCAAGAAATATTTTAAACTGCCATGTTATGTTGAACTAGAGAAAACAACACAAGGTAACGTTTGCCCTTTGGATTGGGTTCATGCTAAAATTTATTTCCTATTTTTAACTTATTTAAATAAACTTTATTTTCATTAAAAAATTATACTTATTAGATAGAATTATGGAAAATGGATACAGAAACATTTAAAAAATATCTTTATAATGACACCACCCCAAACAAATACTAGTAGGTTATTTCTGGGCAAAAATATTTTTCTTTTTAATATGTCTGTAGTTAAATTTTTTACTCAGTTTTTCTTCCCAGTTATTGATATAAAGTCGGCTCCAGCATTTCCACCTTCATAAATAATATTGCAATAAACATCTTTAAGCTGACCGCTTTTAATACACATTTTAATCTGAAACTTACCCATTCCTCACTTGCATGCTTGCATTGGCCAACACTGTACTCTGCTGAATTTGGCAGATAAGAAACATCTATCGTGCCAAGGGTCAGTGCAGATTCATCCATGACATAAAGTGTGACTCCTAAATCATGTACTGTAAAAAATACATATACCACTTAAGTTAATAAGGACTCCAGAGGGTAAATACGAGAACTAAAACTTCTGACTTCCACATGATTTTGCTCCATAAGTGGGTGTCGAACGAACTACAGACAGACTCCCACCAGGTTTAGTCAAAGTGTAAAAATGGGCTTTGGTGTGTTTATATGAATTCAGTTAGGCAGATTCGATTTCAAAATAATCAATCTTTGTATCTTTAGATTTCATAAACAAAACTGCTATGAATTTGTAAGAGTAAATAACAGCTTACTTCAGATAAATGACAAAGAATTATTGTGTTTGTGTTAATAATTGAATAATTCCTGGAGGAATGGAGGAATGTGTTTATTTAATTAAATACAAGTTATAGGTATACACGTAATTAGATAACTTTTTTAAATTCTATGCTGGGAATTTTAGGTCAGACCTACTACACAATAATGCAAAAGGGGTACAGGTGATGAGGGTACCTCTAAAGTTTCCCACTTAAGTGGAATTAAGCTCTTGATTTTCTTGTGACGCCTTAAATGCGATTATTTGCACTTTTAGTACAGCTGCAAAGCCCTAAAACAAAACTACCCTTTAACAAATCTGTTTGATAAGTTTTCATCCCTTTCAACAAGTCTTTTCCTACCCTACAGGAAAATGTTCACTAACAATGAACGGCTAAAGAAAGTAGATATGAACCTAAAATACAAACCTTCTAATGTAAGTTTAGAATTCCTTTTAAGATGGCTTTTGACTATTTCTCACCTGGCCTTAAATTATTCCTTTACAACTCTGAAAGGTCAATTCCAGCTTAACAGTGGTCCTTCGAGGTCATATTCACTCCTTCACAATCGCCACATGGGTTTGCTGCAATAACGTGTCCTAGCATAACTACCATGTGTCCTTGACAATTGACGTAAGTTAAAATCGAACACAGCAGGCGAGAGGAAGAGGATAGTAAGGCAATGCACGTGGCATGAAAGCTCTTCAGTATAGTATAAAATAAAACTCAGCTCTCGGTTTCACGGAGTCACAACAGAGGGAGCCCGGTGCTGCCAGAGAAAATGAAGACGCGCTGGCCCCAGCGACGAGAGGAGGGGAAAAGAAAGCGTCCTGTGCCAATGGAAAGTCCACACTTCGCTCCTCCCTCCCTCCAGCGTTTATCCAAGGTCGAGAAGTTTAAAAAAAGAAAAAGAAAAAAAAAATCGGAGGTGACAGACTAGGGACTGAGGGGAGCCAACTGTGGGTTCTGAAACACACAGAGGCAGGAGGGCAACTCTGAAGTCAAACATCCCAAGTTCAAATCCCCCCCGAACATGCGGAACTTCAGACACACTGATTAACTTCGATGCCCTGGTTTCCCCATCTGGAAAGTGTGCATAATATGATAGCTCTTACCTCCTGGGATGCTGGGAGGACTGGAAAATACCTATAAAGAGCCTCGCACTGGGTCTAACACTCAGCGAGCGCTCAGTCCGATCATTCACCGGTCGCCTGTCAGCGCAAAGTCCCGGCACCCGCCGTTCTCGGAGCATCCCTGCGGCCGCCACGCCAGAGCCAGCGCCCCGCGCCCCGTTCGAGCGCGCAGGGCACTGAGTCCGCAGAAGCAGCCCGGCCTCAACCCGATCGACCCCCGGAAAAGCACAATCCCGGCCACTACTCCGGCACTAGCCGGAACCCATTTCTCAGCGGGACCCCCGAACTCGGGGGAGAGGTCGGGGGACACACACCGCCCCGGCAACTTGCAGGAGTCACGCGGGCTCCGGCGCAGAGGCTACCACGCACCTGTCCCGACGCTCCGGGCCTCAGCAGCCCCCCGCAGCCCGCCGCCGCCGCCCTGGTCGCAGGCGCTCGCTGCTCCGCCGGCGTCACGGGCTGCAGCTGCCGGCCCTTCGAGTCCCCGCTGGTGCTCGCTGCAGTGTCGCGCTCCGGTGACGCAACGGGCGCCCGGGAATGACGGGCCAGCCGCGAGTCCGCCGGCCTGGAGTGTCCCGCGGCCTCGCACACTGCGTGCGGGTCTCGGCGGAGAGTGTGTGCACACGAGTGTGTGTCTCGGTGGCTAAGCAGGGTGTGTGCGTGCCCAAACGAGTGGTTATTCTGCCTCGGCGCTGACTCACAGGAGCGTATGTGCCTAAGTTTGCATTGTGCAAACTGCTCAGCTGGGAGCTTGTATATCCACCAGGCGCTGTTGGGAGTGTGCGCTGTGGATTTCTGCGTACATGTGTGATCCGCCTTGTTAAGAGCTCTGTAAGACTAGAATTTATTAGGAATGGGGTAGGTGGGGACTGGGGATGGCCCTGTTGTGTAATTTCTGTAACAGTGGCTGAGTGCCTTTTCCTTAAAGGAAGAAAATGAGGAATTAAAAAAAAAAAAAAGTCGTGAAGGAGTCTGAATCCAAATTTGCCTACCTTCAGCCCTTCAAAGTAACGCTGGGGACAGAGAGGTTCTTTCACAATATTTTTCCTGCTGTAGAGAAGGCCATTGCTTACCTAGAGCATCAGTAAATTAGGAAGAAAGCAATTACCTCTTACATGCACTTAAGCCTCAAATCATTACGTTTGAACTAGCAGCTGAGAATACAGAGATGATTATGAAATAGTCCCTGCCCTCACACCTCTGCCACCAGTCCTCATCTCCCTTGCACACATTAACCCTAAGCCTCTCTTCAAAACATGTCTTTGGTCATGTCCACCCACCAAAAACCATCCAGAGCTTTCTGACAGCCCATGTGCCTGGGCCTGGCACAGAAGGGCATTCACAGGTAGACTTCCACTTTTCCCACTATTCTCCCACAGGAGCCCCTGGCTTCAACCTCTCTGGCTGTCCCCAGACACGACATGAACAGTCATATTCCTAACTGTGCTCATGCCAACACTTTCCCCTAAATTCTTTTGTTCCCTCCTGAACTAGGTCTCCAAGCCTTTCTTAATCTCCTCAGCCCTCACTAGTGATCCTCTCCTGGGAAACTGCACAGATTTACTGTGGTACCACACCTTGGGTCTTTAGCCATTGTGTGATTCTTCCACAAGATAATGAACTCATCATCACTGTCAGTGACTTGCCTCAGTCTCTTAGGTAAGACTGCAGTGCTTTGTAGTATTAAGCACCCAATACATACTTGTTGGAGCTGGGGAACAAGAAGAAAAACAGGAAATCCTTCTCTTGAACTTTCTTTCTACTTCTGTTATAAATTGATCCCAAAATGCAGGCGTGCCCCTCTTTTAAAACAATCATGGAGATACACACACACACACACACACACACATACCCGTACATACACATATACATATATATCTTGAAGTTTAAGACCCTGTTTTTATCAACCCCCATGCTCCTTAGCTCCAAGCACACACCTAAGTACTCAAGGACTGCTAACCAGAATCAGATGAATTCTAATGCCAAAGCACCATGAAATTTTATGTACGGATCACTGGTACCTGACCAAAAAAGGAAAAGAATAAAAGGAGGGGGCAGGAGAAAACAAATGAAAAAGAGCCTCAGGGTTTGAGTCACTGCCCAACAGAAAGTAAGGCAAAACGAAGCAGAGAAAACATTACAGGAATTAAAAGGCAAGCCGCAGGGGGGAATGAGATTGTTTCACGTGAAGTTCATCTGTGGGACTCCACACCCATTGCACAAGAGCGTATTGTACTTACAGGAGATGTGGATTGCACATCTTCAGGTTACTTAACGAGAGTTGTTTTGGAAACAAGTGACACCCTTGGCAATCCTTCTTATCGACAGAACCACGATAACCTAAAGTAATCTAGTCCAGCCGGCTGGGATGGAGCAACCGGGACTGAATTTACTCTCTTGCTACAACAACTAAAACAAACCAAGCAAAATAAATAAAGCAGGCGGCAGCACAGGACACTTGTCTACAAGGGAGTAAAAAGAATGAAGAGAAAAATGAACAGAGTATCGGTGAGCTTGATAAACAAGCAATTGGATTCCCTAAAGTAAAGGAGAAATACGATAGTAAGGAGAGGTCAGGGAGGACAGAAAATATTTGTAGAAATAATGGCTGAAAACTTTCCAAATTTCATGAAAACTGTAAACTCACGAATCTAAGAAACTCAACAAACTCTAAGTGGAAACATGAAGAAAACTACACCAAGAAGCATCACAACTACATTCCTTAAAACCAGTGGGAAAGGGAAAATTTTTAAGCAGTCACAGAGGAGCAAAAAGGTATTACCATGCAAAAGAACAAAGATAAAAATGACGTTAGACTTCTCATCAGAAATTGGCAAACAAGAAGACAGTGGAGCAGCATCTTCAAAGTACTGAAAAAAGTCTATAAAGACATGTCATGACATACAAAAGCTAAAAGAATATATATATATATTCTTTTATATATATATATATACAGGTTATATATATATATATATATATATATATATATATATATAATCACCTGTAGACACTTAGTATAAGAAGTGTTAAAAGAAAATCCTTTTCAGGTAGAAAGAAAATACAATCAAACAGAAAGCTGGGTCTACACAAAGGAATTAAGATCTCAAGAATCAAACATAAGTAAATAAAATGTTTTCTCCTTTAACAAGAGTCTGTTCAAAGATAACTGCCTAATGCAAAAATAAACAGTATGCTGTGCAGCTTATAACATATGTAGAAGTAAAATGTATGACAACAACAGCACATTCAGAAATGGGTGAGTATTCTGTTGTAATATTCTCACACTAAGCATAAAGTGGTCCAATATACTTGAAGGTAAACTGTGATAACATATATACTCTAGCTCCTATAACTAATACATCAATGAAGAAAGTAAAGCAGAATCATTAAAAGAAAGTTCTCGTGAGTTTAAAAGCAGTCAGTAAATGTGGATAAAGAAGGAATGGGTGAGATACAGAGAAAACACAGCAAGATGTTAGATTTAAAACCAAACATATAAGTAATTACCCCCAACTGAAAGGCAGATTGTCACACTTGAGAAAAAAAGCAAAAAACAACAGCTGACTATAACAAAAATCACTTTAAAATATAAAAGCAAATAAAAGTCAAAGACTTAAAAGCAATGTACCATGCTAATGATAATCAAAAGAAATATAGGTGGTTATGTTAATATCAGACAAAGTGGATTTCAATGGAAAGAATATTACCGGCAATAAAGACAATCGTTCCGTGATGACGAAGGAGTCTACCTGTAGGAGGAAACCAATTCTGAACATTTATTCATCTAAAAGACAAAAAAACTCATGGACACAGACCACAGTGTGGTGATCACCAGGAAGAGGGGGTAGGGGCAGGAGGGTAGGGGGTGCTAAGTGGTGATGGACGTAAACTTGATTTGGGAGGGTGAATATACAATTCAGGGCACAGATGCTGTGTTGTAGAATTGTGCACCTGAAACCTGTATAATTTTATTAACCAGTGTTATCCTGATAAATTCAATAAAATACATGCATCTAATAAAGAGCGTCCATTATATATGAATGAAAAACCAGCAGAATTGCAAGGAGAAATAGAAAAATCAATGATTATAAACAACAATTTTAATACCCCTCTCTCAGTACCTGACAGAGCAAGTAGGCAGAAAATCAGGGAAGATGTACAAGGCTCGTGCACTACTATCAGCCAATTCAGCCTAATTGACATTAAGAACACTGCACCATACACTGTGAATGTGCACGGCACTCGATGACAGGAGAGTGTCTTTCTTTCCAAGTGCACACAGAACATTTCCCACGGCACACTATACTGTGAGCCATATAACAAGTCTCAGGAGATTTAGAAGAATTCAAATCATATAAAAAACATATCCTGACCACAATTGAAACTAGAAATCAACAACTTATGGGTATCCAGAAAAAAATCCATACATTTGGAAACAAACATACTTCTAAAAAAACATGGTTTAAAGGAGAAATAAGAGCAGAAATTAGAAATTATTTTGAACAAAATGATATTGAAAACCCAATATGTCGTAAATTGAGAGCTATAGCCAAAGCAATACTTAGTGAGAAATTTATAGAAGTAAAACTCTATGAATGTAAAACCAAAAAACATAGTAAAGCATTTAGTGTTCCCAGTCATCTTCCAAAGCCTGAAAGACTCCCATTGTAGACAGGTGGAAGACTGTTAGGAATGTAGGAAACCCTTCAGACACTCTGGTGCATTACAAATGCACAATGTACATGTGAACCCTGTGAAGGTACAAAATGTGGGAAAGCACTCAGGTACTCTCGTTGTGGAGAGAAACCCTGAGAATGTGAACGCTGGGGTAAAGCCTTCCTTTCTCGCAGAAGCATTCAGAGACGCATGGAAATGCACACCTGAAATACACCGTATCGATGCAAGGGATGAGGGGAAACATTCATTTTCCTCAGTTCACATCATAATCATGAAACAACCCTCACTGGTGAAAAAACCTATGGATGCGGACAACGCAGAAAAGCCTACACAGAACTCATACTGGAGAAAAGCCTTTATTAGTAACAAAATCTTTCAAAATCATGAGATGAAGGGTGCAGACTGCAGAGAAACCGTATAAATGTGAAGAATGTGGGAAGACCTTCAGTCACTCCAACTTCTTCCAAAGCTACAACGTGCCCACTGGATCATACCTCTGGAACGTAACGAACAGGGGAAAGAGTTCAACTGACCCGCATCCTTACCTGGAAAGCTCCCACCAAAAAGAAAGGAAAGTGTAAATAATTCAAGGAGGCTTGCTGGAAATTATTTCCTGTCTAATGTTTCAGAAAACCTTCAACATTAAAAAGTTGTTATTAAAATTATACATTACAAAACAAAAATTGGAACCAAGTCTGTCTCTCATTATATTATCTCATTATATCAACCTGTTTTCTTGCTAAGAACTGATGCTGCCTTTTTACTAACCCCTGTGAACAGGCTTCCCTCCAGACTGACCCAGATTCATTGGTCAAAACTTACCCGGATACATTTATCCAAGTTGCTACAGCTTGACCTGTGTACAGAAGAATCTGTTTCTGAGAATATTATAGGAACATTGTGAGTTCACAATGTTCAACTGACTTGCTGAAATCCAATGATGAAATATCTATGACATGCCCTCATCTCAAAGACGGCACTCACGCTGTCAAAAGCTCTTAAACGAAATAAAGTAAGGTTGGCCTGACTTATTTTTACTGAATCCAGGCTATTCTCATCATCTACTTTCCTCCAGATTCCTTTGTTCATTCATTTATTCAATAAATACATATAGAGGACCTACTGTGTGCCAGCCATCCTATCGTAAATACAGCAATGAAGGACATAGTGTGGTACCTTCTCCGTTACAGCTTACAGTCTAGGAGACTTCCACAACTCTTGTTTAATGATTGTCTCCAAAAAGTTGCAAAAACCAGCATCAAGTTCTTTGCCTGTGGCTTCTAGAATTCACTTAGTTGATTTCGGGAAGGGACTGAGAGAGTGCCCCTGCGTTGTCATTCCCTCCCACGTCCTGGCTATCGGAATCCTGGTTTTGTTTAGAGTAATCTTTTGCCCAGCCCTGAGAAAAAAATGAAGCGACTATCTAAGGCCATTATAATCATTTGTTCTCTGATATTCTAACTGCCCTTGTATCCAAGATGGTCAATATGACCCAGTCCTGGGCGATGGGACCTTAGAGAAAGGCAAACGGGGGGATTTCTGAAAAGTCCTTCTTTCCTGGGAAAAGGAAACAGACACATTTGGCACTG
>PVKM010038157.1:0-14206 GCA_004027735.1 Carollia perspicillata
CCCCCACGCCCACCCCAGACCTGCCTTTCTAGGCTGGCCCTTCCTCTCAGTCTGGGCTGCCACCAGGAGGGCCCCAAACTGACATGAGTGGGCACCAGGCTGAGCCTGGGCTACAAGGAGCAAACGGGAGCCCAGCCAGAGGGGAGGAGGGTGCTCTCCCGCAAAGAGAAGCAGCAAGACAGAATGGGGATCCTGCTGCCGCCCAGCCTCCTGCTGCAGGCGTCTTAGCGCCCAGCCCCCTTCCCCAAGCTCCTCCCTGACTCTCCTGTTCCTCATCCACCACGAGGGCATAAAAAGACCAGTAGATGTTCAGAAAGAGAATCTGTAGACATGGTTTTTCTGAGGAGAAGCCCTCTCCTCCCAGGTACGTGTGCCCGTGTGTGTATGGCAGGGGGTGTCCCTCAATACCTTAGGCCTAGTGATAGGGCTTGGCAGGAGACCCTCAGAGAACTTGAAATGGGCCCTCCTGCAAGGGGACTGTAGGAGAGGGGACACAGGCTGGTTGGCACGTGGCCAGTCTGATAGGGCTGAAGGTGCTAAGGTCTTGCCCATGAACCTGGGCCACACAGATCATCAAGCTGCATGGGATCATCTCAGGTCTGGAGCAGGTAAACAGAGCTCAGAGAAAGAAGCTGGAGGTACCGCTGGAGCTGCATTTACGAGAGCAACACTTGACTTGGCCCCATCCAGTATATCCAAACCCAACTCTAAAAGCTTCCGATTCTGAAGGTGTCGGTCATCCATGGACATTTCCAAAGCCAAAGCACCTGCTAGTGCTGAAATGCAACACAAAACACACAGAACAGAGAGGAGGACCTTGGGTACCAGATGAGTCCAACATGATGAGCAGCAAAAGGGCGAGCCTCCTAGGAGCTGCAAAGACGGAAGTGGTGAGTCAGAGGAGAGAGCACCAGCCATGCCAAGGGAGCTGCCGATGAGAGGCCCTGCCTGATGGGGGGCAAGAGGTGGGGACGAAGGGTCCCCAAAGATCCCTGGAAGAGCCCCAGGCAAGAATGAGAGAATGAGAACTGGCCAGGCCCCAGCAGGGAGGCTGGTTTAGGACAGAAGCCATCAGTGAGTAAGATTTTCACCACCCTGCCCTCCCGCCCTGCCTTCTCCTTCCTGCCACAACCCCAGAGGCCAGACCAGGACTTAGCAATTAGTCATGGCTTCGACTCCTATATGAGATTAATACAACTGGAATAGCATGTGGCAACTTAAAAGTGATTATCAAGCCTCTTTATGATCCGAGCATGCTGCGAAAAGCCACGGGATACCCAACGTTGAGTTTTTATCCAGGAGCTGGGGAAATGTTCTCCTACCGAATACGTCTTGAACTGTGCAAAGCCAAAGCCTTGTGACTCTACCCTTGGAGAAATGCCAGTTCAGCTCATGAAGGTTGGACAGGGCAGGAGTGGGCCCGGGAGGGACAGGGCTGGGAGGGCAGGGCTCACTCATCCTGGCACCCCTGAGTCCGGAACTTCGCTACTCAGAGCGAGCATTCTTCGGCAAATGAATGAAGGCATTCACACCTTCCATGCCTGAACATGCTCTGACCCTAGGTTACCTGCACATTGGCCCTTCCCTCCTATAACCTTCTCATCTCCAACCCCCTCTTTCTGATGAAGGTCCAGCCCTCTGGGACCTAAGATAACCTGAGCCAGTTCTTGTCACTTGCAACCCTCAGGCCTCAACGAGGATCACTGATCACCCCTCCGTCAGCCTTCCCTTCCAGATGTGCCCACCCCTCTCCTACAGAGAGGAAAATCGAAAGTATTCCCACATATGCCAGTCTCTTTAGAAGCTGTAACAGATGGGCAAAGGACGTGAGCAGATGGCTCCCAGATAATGACCCACGAATGACTTCTACAGATGCAAACAGGCTCAGCCTTGCTCCAGTAAAGGAATGCAAACTGCAACTCAAGCTATCGACACAGCCCACATCAAAGAGTCAGTTAGAGCTCCGCATGGGCAAAGGCCTAGGTACCCGGCATTCCTGCTCCCCAGTGGGAATGCCAGTCGATACTGCTTCAGAGGAGAATGTGGCAAGATGTTTCAGCACACTGAACTGAGAGATTACTATCACGGGCAAGTAACATTAAGAAAAGCAATGCAAGAAAGAAATATAAGGGACCAGTAAGTATCCAAAAAAATGTTTGATCCATTAGTAGGATCAAAAACAGTTAAAACAAGACATCTCTCTCTTTCCATGTTTTTTCTTGCTGAACTGTCAGAGTTAAAAATTAAAGGACCCGCCCTGGCTAGTGTAACTCAGTGGATTGAGCACCAAACAATCGTGGTTCGATTCCCAGTTCGATTCCCAGTCGGGGCACATGCCTGGGTTGCAGGCCAGTTCCCAGCAGGGGACAGACGAGAGGCAACCATACATTGATATTTCTCTTCCTCTCTCCTTCCCTTCCCCTCTAAAGATAAATAAATAAAATACTTTAAAAAAATTAAAGGACCCCCACTGTCACCTGGGGACAATGAAGCAGGCTCTCCAGTACCTGCTGCTGACAGTGGACTTCCTGCAACTTTTTTGGAGGGAAGTTTGGAAATCTGTGTCAAGAGCCTTAACCATGATCAACTCAGAGATGCATAAAAAGATTCACAAATAAGAAGGCTCATTATAACACGGCTTATAATTGTGAAAACCGGAAATACTCAGTGATATAATTGTGTAATGTTTCTTACAGATTTTTTAAAACCTTTAGCAGTCACAGTTCCTCGCCACGTCACCCAGTTAGGATGTGACCAGGTGAATAAGCTGACAACTACAGCGGTGTGCGTGCTTTTCACATTCCCAGCCTCTGGCCTTTTGAGCAGCGCATTTCCTGAGTAAGCAGCACAGTGTGTGGCAAGAGCATTTTATCTGCCCGAAACTGCACTCTGGTGCTTGCCTTGGGGAGATGGTACTGCAGGAATATCCGAAAGGCATTGCCCTAGGTGACAAGAAATATTCTGAATTGTCACAGTGAATGTAAAGCAGTCCCACTGTCACCAAACTTCACGGCCACCCTTGAGGGTGGAGGGAGGGGCGGGAGAATCCTCACTCAGCTCTGGGGAGCTGGGGGTGAACGTCTCCCCCAGAGCTCTCCCACCCAAGGGCCAGTTCTGTTCTGCCTCTCTGGGGCTGTCCTTGGGGCTGGATGTCTGGAATCAACCCTCCGGGTCCAGAAAGTCAGAAGGTCATACTAGCCACTCACACTGAGTCCAGACAAGAGGTGGGGGGAGGAGGGGTGGGGAGGGGAGGCAATTCAGAGAATCTGCAGCAAGAATGCCCAGGTGTCGAGCAAGACAGAGATGGTAATGAAAATGCCACACACACACACACACCCCACAGTTGGTATTTTCCTGACCTGTTGGTGGCTGTGAAATTATTCCTAAGGGCTTCCCTAGAACCCATAGCTCGCGTCTGTTTCCCCACTTTCTAGGACGGCCGGAGGCCATGAGAACTGCCAGCAACACTGCCCTCAGAATTGGAGCACCCCGATTCAGGGGAGCGGAGGGGCCAGTAGATTCTAGCTGATACTTCATTTATTAGCCCCTCTGACTGAGACAGAGGAGGAAGATTGTTGGTGCTGTTAGTCACAGGAAGGCCTTTTTCTGCCCATTGCCAAGCTGGCACTGCCTCCTGACACCCAACCCAAGCCATTCTCCAGGAGCCCAGCGCCACTCTGCAAAGACTCTGAGACTCAGTAGTTCCTCCACTACCAGGCAGGCAGGTCCTGCTGGTCCCTCCTTCATTCTCTGTCCCCAAGAATACTTCGGAGAGCCCGATCTCCCCCATCTTCACGTCACTACCGTCTTTCACTGGCGGTCTGATTCACGGGCAACGCGCGGAGGTTCCTGCGATCCACTCCTGGGCACTTTTCCATCAGTCGGAAGTTTTGAACCCCGAAGAATGCTGCACGGACTGCAGGCCTCTCCTTGGCAGGCACTCGGGACAGCTGGGTCTGGACTGCGGCCTCAGCGCCACCTTGCAGGCCCAGGTGATCCTCCTCTACGTCTCTCAAGGGCTTGCACGTCTCTCCACCCAACCCCCGACCAAGACAGACTGTGTGGTGTGGACGAAGACAGATGGAGGGAGGGCAAGTGGCTGGCCTGAGCTCACCCTAACAGCGGATGCTGGGACTGCTACTGGCCCCTGACCCAAGTCCAGAACCAGGCACCTAATTTGGAAGAAGGCGGGGGCACTCCCAATGAGTTCAGTGCTGCAAAGCCATCAGGCATCCCAGGCCTGTCTTGGGGTGCTGAAAGTTAAAGCACTGGACCCCAGTCTCCCCAAGTCCTCAGAGGCAGGCATTGAACCACAGCCAGCCTTCTGAGTTTTTCTTTTCTTGGTTTATTTTCACTGTTTTTCTTTTCTACAATCCTGAGTGGCCAGGTTTCCTTAAAGGGGATTAACAGCAAGCCCCGAGGTGTCTGGGCCTCCATGATAATGAAACGAAACAAGTCACAGAGGAAACTCGCACCCGAGCCAGGAGTCTGGCGCAGGTGCAGGTGGGAGGCAAGGCCCCAGACTGACCAGAGCCTGGGGCCATGTTTTTCAGAGCAGGGTAATTTTTTAACAAATGTGGGCATTTTACATCGTAAACAGATTGGCTAAAAGAGCCAAGAGGAGCAGGGCCCGGTTCACGCTCGCTCCCCGTTCCCAGCCCAGCCTGCAGTGGGCGGCATCCCCAGGGCAGCAGCCGGGACGGTTTCCTCTCCAAATTCGCATCACAGAAAGCAGAAGTTGCTGAAGTGCAAGTGACACCATCCAAACATTTTTATAAAAACAATGGAAACAAGAAGATAACTCATTAAATACATTCATTTTGGCTTAGTCCCCCTATCTAAATACTCGGATGCAACCAAGGCCAACCGTGGACTGCTGTGGCTCCTGGAAGGCAGGGGCGCCGTATTTTAGCACCATTATAGGAAGGCATTTTCAACACATAAAACTCTTCAAGTTAAATACAAAGTTATCTTGAAGTTCACAATTTCAGTTAACCACTGGGAAAACGACTGCCAAGCCCACGATATTTCAAGCCCCGGACTATTTTTATTCATTACTTGTATTTCGGCAATTTCACCCCTGACCCAGACTTATCCCTAAGAAATCAACAAGACTGAGCTAAAACTCCAGTCAGTGTTCGTCATTAATAGCCCTAGTAAGGAGCGTTCAAAATTTAAATATACATGTGGCCATAAGGCGTGGGAACAGACATACAGACAATGAACAATCTGTTGACCTGACACTGCAATGCAGTGAATACATTCCCGCTCTGTACAGTTCAGGGATACACGCTAACCCACTCCACCCTTCCCAGTCCTCCACTCCGAGGCACCCACCACACTCCGGTGGGCCCCTGCTGCGGCACCTCCTGCACTTAAGCGAGTCACCACGTGACTGCAGGCCAGCACGCACACCTGCACGCACGCACAGTGCTCCCGCCCCTCCTGCGCATGGCCAGCCCACCTTGCCCCCCACACTCCTGCCACCAGGGGCTCTGGGCAGGTAAGCCAGCTGAGTTGTGTGCTTTTCATGGCTCCAGGTTATAAACAGAATTTTATATAAGCCTTAAAATCGGTTGCCCCTGTCTTTATTCTCTGTATAAGCCAGCACTGGCTCCCTGGTCTCTCCACTCCCTCAGAAGAGATCACCAATGAGGGTCCCCAAAAGTGCTGGGCAATGACACGTCACACTTCCGTCGCTCAGGGACTTAACATACCTCAGGAAAAGGAATTAGCAGAATCCATGCACGGAAATCCTTCCACGCCTTCAGACTGTCATCCTTTTTAAACTGAAGCTCAGGGGGTCTATCAGGCATCTGTTATTTCATTTCTAAGTGCCATTTTTTCATCTAAAATCAGTCCTTTTTCAATTCACTTCTTACAGTTCCGTGGGCCATGTTTAAATTACTTGACATCGTGCCCTGCTTCTGCTCAACCATTTGGGACTCCAGGCCTTTCCCACGCATTTCAGATTCACTTCACACACGCAGGGCTCCTCTTCTATTGCTTGTTAAGTGGTCAGAAATCTTTCTGAAAAGGCATTTATTTTTGTGGAGGCTGACAAGTGAGATTCCCTGGAGGCTTATACTTCAGAAAACACATTCTGACTTTCAATGGGGAGTACTGGCAAAGCACTGCTTAAGAAAGAGAGACAGAAAATAATCTAACTTCCTTTTAACATTAAAAAGGAAACGCAGCCAAGAAGTCTACTGGAGCCCTAATATATGCCAGACAGTAAGCCTGCTAGGCCATCAAATGCAGCACAGCACATCGGAGTCATTATCCAAATACCTTCAAAAACTACTCTACACACTCCAGGGGAAACAGCACCTTGAGGACAGGGTTGGAGCAGGAGGAATAACACAGCCTCTTAGGGAGAAAACTCAAAAAACCAAGCACACAGTTTGAAAAGGTCTTTTCCCTCGCCAGAGGTGTTACACTCCAGTGGCCTGACATTTCACCTGTGAGACCTGGAATTGGAGGGGGCAAGACTAATACAAAGAACATAGAGGCGATGTCTGTTTGCCCTGAAGTGTCATCAGGCACTAACTGATGCGTAACAGTAGGATAGAAAGTAAATGGCTCCATAGAGAAAGCGGGGTCGGTCTTGTCCTGTGCATTTACAACCTTTTCAGACTGGAAGAAGAATAAACGGCCATCGTTTGGGATGAGAAGCCAGCTACGCCTGGATGGTAAGGGAAAGACTGCGCACTGGCCTCTCGTCCTCCGCCGCCACCGTCACGGTCTGTGTGTGAGCGGAGCGAATGGATGCTGTACGTGCAGAAGCGGGTGAACGGGTGACGGGGGGTGGGGGGGACCAGGAAAAGCTCTGGAGGAGCAATGTTAATTTCATGCAACCTGACAGATGGAAACTCTTTTAGTTGTAAATGCACATACTCAAAGGGGTAAGTCTTGCCTGCTTTAAGGTGACCATCTTCCTGCCAAAATCAATCGTAAGGTCCAAAACCTCTGAACCCTTGCAATGCTCCTCTGGGGTTGAAAGCAAGCACAGTGTCATGCCCACTAACCTTCCTCCTAGAATAGCTTTATTATTTTAGAGACCCCGTAATCCATTCTGGTCTCAGGTCCGTGTCTAGTCTGCTCGTGCCACCTGACCAGCCCAAGACCAGGAATGAGAAATGGAATTGGGACTCTGGGTAACGACGGAAGGTGCGTGTTGCCACAAAGGCACGTTATTTGTCCAGGTGGCCCATCATCTGCGTTTCCTGAGGACTGTTTCGCTGAAAGCTGTGCTTCTCTCATGCTCTGACCCCTCTAAGCCTGGACGACAGTCTGAAAGCAGAGTCTGATGTCAGGCCTTGGGACAGAAAATATTTTAAACTCATTGTACATTTATCAGCGTGGTGGTGAAGACCACAATTTCTGCACACACACTATCACAGTGGGAAACGAGCTCTGGTGGTGTCACTAGAATTTCTTGAGACCTCCATGGGAGGATGTGGGCCTGTGGTGAACTTTTAAGGGGGTCTCCCTTACACCATGTACCACTAAGGGGGTCCTCCTCCTGACTCCCCAATGTCTAATTCCCTTTTGCTCCCCTTTCCCAGCTAAATACCGATGGTAACAGTTGAGACCGGAATTTCTGCACACACTCTAACAATAACATACATAGGAACAAGAAATAAGTATAAAGTGTAAACAGTTAAGTTGCCCAGAAGTCCAGGTCAAGTTCACTGAGATTAGACTATTTTCAAAATTCAAAGACAGACGATCATGAGTGTTATTATCAGGAGTGTCACTAAATTCAATAGTGGGTTTGAACAGTCAAATGAACAGAGACCTCTGCTGCCTTGTTCGACCTAAAAGTTTGAAGTTACACTTTTAAAAATATTTAAGAATGAATGGTATGTATTTCCTGTTATGTCACAAATACTAAAATGAAGCATTGAAGCTAACAAGAAGTCATTCTGATTACTTGAATTTGGCTTCTAGGCACCTCTTCTCCAAAGCACCACTGCATTTCACAGTGAAAACCACAAGCCTCTCCACTTCACACACATTTGGAGCGGAGTTTGATCCAGGGAGTCGGCATCGCCAAACTGCGTGCGTACAGATGAGGTAATGGGGAAAGCACTACTGTAACAGTCTGCACAGTTTTGTGTGTTGAGTTTTCTCACCTAAGAATTTTAATTTGTAAATGAAAGCAAAGCTTAGGTTAAAAAAAATTGTCCCTCTGAAAGAAAACAATTAGTTTATAAATTTTATTAAATTGGACCAAACAAAGATTTAAGTTATTCTAAACTAAAGCTCAATACTTCGGGGCAGCACCACCTCTGAGCCAATGCGGGTGCTGCTGGCACTGCCCTGAAGAGCGACGAGTCTGGCTCCTGAGAACAGTACCCACGGCCCCGTCTCCCGTGGATGGACGATTCAGGCCCTGAGGCCGACCCTGCTCAGCCAGGGCTCACAGCCGGAACTCTGCCTCCCTCGGGCCTCCCAAACCCAGTCAGGGGCAGACACAGCTCAGCCACACTTCTGTACCCAGTTTTAATACACGCTCCTGCTTAAGCTAATTCATGAGAACCCTCAGGCACTCTGCTGTTACTTGTTCCCTACCAGCAGAGGAGTTTCTCGAATTTGGCAAAAAAAAAAAAAAAGGCATGAAAAGGGCACGGGAAGACCTGTGCTCATCCCACCCCTGAAGTCAGACGAGTGGCTGCAGTCATTCGGCCTTGGTCTCCTCCCCTAAAGAAGCAGGTGGATCTGAGCACCGTTCTGACTGTAACACTGAACCTATGGGCTGCAGAATAATAAACAGCTCCTGACAACAGAGCTCCACAGCCACAGGCAGTGCTCCCCGGCTCGCAGAGCATCACCTGCACCCTACTCCAGAGCTGGTGTGTCTACTGCCTCAGGCACCTGTCATGTCCTCAAAGAGCAAGGATTCCAGGTGCCACCACCTCCCTCCTATCCCAGCACCTTCTCCAGCCTTTAAATAACTCACTTTGAGGCTCAATTCTTAAGCGACTATCAAATGCTCTGTCTAGAATTGGTTTAATCAGTATGTAAATCCAAACCACTGCTTGATGGGACTAGCAGAGATTGTTCAGCCTGTGCCATTAAAAGACTCCGTCCCAGAATCAGGCCCAGTAAGCAGACCATGAAGAAAGGGCACCAGAGACCCACTACTGCCCAAACAAAAAAGTGACCCACTACTGCCCAAACAAAAAAGTGATCTTAAAAAAAATCAAAAGCTAGCTGACTATTAGAGAAAGTTTGATTTGAGATATAAAGAACACATTCCTCTCCAAAATAAGTCTCTTTTTATAAAAGTATTTGTTTTATGGAAAAGATAAAGTTTGCACCTTCCAACAAATGTGCTATGAAGGCACCCAGTACAACATATTGCTTCATAATGAGGGAAAAACTTGGTTAACTCATCATCAAAAGCTAGTCTTCAGAACTCCTCAGGCCAGCTTGGCTCACAGGGCGCAAGAGCTCCCATAAGTCATTCTAGGAGACCAGCAGGCCGAGGCCCGAGCCGAGGAGACGCCTGCAAACCGTGGCCCCGCTGCCAGACCGTCACAGACTCGTCTCCTCACACACTCGGACGGGGATGTTGTAGTGCCGATCGTCCTCAGTGATCAGGGTCACCACCGGCCAGTCCCTGGGTGGGTCTGTGGGGTACACTGTGATGAACTCTTCCGTGCTGTACTTGGAGAGCCGGTATACCTGGATGGTGTGGCGCACAGCATAGGCGAGAAGGAACATTTCAACCTGGGGGAGCAGAGAGAATGGGTAAGTGGAGGGCGGCCACCCTGAAAGACGTCACTTACCACCTGCTCCGTGCCAGGGGTCCCCGGCAGTGCACAGCACCGCTAAGGCACAGCCTTTCTTCTTCCCAGCCCTAGTCCTCTTTCGTATGGTCGTTATAGACAAACAGATCACCGAGAATGGATCACGTTTCTGATGAGGGACTTGTAACCAGAATGTGTAAAGAGCTCTTACAACTCAACAATAAACCACAGAATGACGGTTCACAAATCGGGCAAAGGATGTGAACAGGCAGTTCTCCAAAGACGACGTGCAAACGGGCAGCATGCACGTGCGAAGTCACCGGGGCCAGAATCAAAACCACGGTGCGGCGCCGCTCACGCCCTCCAGAGTGGCTGGGAGGGACACGGCCGACGGTGAGTGGCAGCCACTGCTCACCAGGTGTGTGCTTTTCTTTTGAGGTGATCAAATATTCTGGAACTTGATACAGGTGGTAGTCACACAACATTGTGTAAACGCACTAAAGGCCCCTGAGCTGTACACTTTAAAATGGTTATTTGTATGTTATGTGAGCTTCGCCTCAATAAAAAAGAAGCAAGGATGTAAAGAAATGAGGCTCTGAAACATTGCTAGTAGGAATGACAAATGACACAGTTGCTTTAAGAAACCGTTTAAAAGGAAAAAGGACTCATGGACATGAACAACAGTGTGGTGATTGCTGGGGAGGGGGTATAAAGGGATTAAATGGTATAAAAAATTAAAAAGTGTGGCAGGTCCTTAAAATTTTAAACAAAGAATTACCATATGACCCAGCAATTCCTAAGAATATACTAAGAGTACTGAAAACATGTCCACACAAAAAACCTGTGTGTGAATGTTCACAGCAGGATTATTCACAATAGCTAAACAACCCAAATGCCCACCAACTGATGAACAGATGAATAAAATGTAAAATGTCCATACAACAGTATTTGTCAGCAAAAAGGAATGAAGAACTGACCCATGACGTAACATGTGTGGACCCTGAACACATTAAGCTATGAAAGAAACCACTCACAAGACCCACGTAGTATATGGCTGCATTTATACGAAGTGCCGTGACAGGCAAGTCCATGGGGACAGAAAGTAGACTGGGGCTGCCCAGGACTGGGGAGAGTAGGGGGGGAGTGCCCATGGGCACGAGGTTTCTTTCAGGGGTGATAGAATGGTCTAAAATTAGACTGTCGAGCTGGCAGCAAAACTCTGTAAACATATAAAAACCACGGAGTCACACACTTTAACAGGGTAAACTTCATGGTAAGTAAATTATATTTCAATACAGCTGTTTTTCTTTTTTTTTAAATGGACTCTCCATGGCAGCAGACCTTGTGGAGACTCAGGAAGGACTGAGTTCAGGCTAACAGGCAAAACATGCTCCACCAGGTTCTTCACTGCAAGGTATTCACCACCTGTTCAGGAGGTGTAGGTAACCTGCATTACAAGTACAGGTAATTTTCAAAATACTCATCTTCAGTCCTGCCTGACCCAGCATGGTCATCATCTTTGTTCCTACCCACAGACCAGGAACAGGCACGCCAAAAAGTCAGCCATGGAAGTGAGAGGGTAGCACTTTGGAAGGATGGCACTAATGCTACTTCAGTGGTTAGCTATTCAGAAAGAAAAAAACAACAAAACCAAACCAGACCTAAGCTTTTTAGGGTAACGTCATGAACTCACAGAAGGCAGAAAGCGCCAACTGTTGGCTCATGGGACAGCACTGCACTGAGTCCCTGTGTAAAACTCCGAACTTAGCTTTTCCGTAAAAGGTCCCAGGGCAGGCTGCGCTCTGCGGGCTAAGGTGACTCCATTTCTATTTTAAAGGACACTAGCTAATACAGCTACACCTGCCAAGATGAAAGAAGACCCTTCTGACATGCCTCTCCCGCGTGCTGCTGTGTGAGGAGACTTCCAGAGCCACAGCCACTGGTCCGTCCCATCCACCGCGCTGCGGAAGCAAGCCCAGGCTGAGATAGCCGTGGTGGCTCTAAAATAGGTTCCCGGTTCTTTATCATGCCCTTCCCTGAAGCGTGAGCTGAGTTAGTGACTTGCTAACAAGTATAACACGGTGTAAGTGATTGCGTGTAACTTCCCGGGTTAGATCACAAAAGGCACTGTGGCTCCTTCCTCACCCTCCTCTTGAATCACTGTCCGAGAGAAGCCAGAGGCTGCGTTGTGAGGACACTCAGGCAGCCCTGTCTAGAGAAAGCCACACTAGACAAGGAACTACTACTGCCCATCAGGGAGGCACTGAGGCCTCCCGCCAAGAGCCAGGTGAGGGAGCCAATCTGGACACAGGGCCTTCAGCCCTGGTGGAGGCCTCAGGTAATTGCAACCACCTGAGACACGAAGCCAGCACCACCCAACTAGGCCGTTTCTGAATTGCTGACCCCCCAAAACTGAGAGCCAATGTTTGATAGTTAAAGCTGGTGTTTTGGACTAACACACTCCAAAAGGTGTAACTCACCTGTTCAAGGCCACCAGTGTGTCCCACCTGGTTTAGATGGTTCCTCAGTAGCTGTCCAGGGTCACTTGATGTGTCCCGAGCAAACAGAAGCACAGAGAAAAATGGTACTTCCTTTCCCTTCTCTCTATCATCATAGAGTTCAATGGCTCTGTTTAGCATTAAAAATTTTACAGCTTCATAAAGGCTATATTCTTCCTCTTCATTTGTGAACAGTTCGTCACAAGCCGTCTGTCTTGCTTCAGCAGTTCTCAGGTCAGCCAAGCCTGCCCACTGCAATAAAAAAGTTATGGAATAATTACATTTTTGTTCCAAAAGTCCCTGGTATACTTCCATACTACTAGCACAAATCATTTCCAAAAGTAGGCGAGCACGGGTCACGTACCCGTGCTCACAACGCTCAAGTTCGCAGCCCACACAATGGCTCCACTCTGCAGACCACACAAATTCCTCATTCAGCTCTTGCCCCACTAATTCGAAACGAAAGTACAATGCACCAAGCAGAATCGCTGGGACCAGGGACTGACAATTTTGAATCCCTAACATTCCAGGCAATGAATGAGACTGAACCAGTCCATCGGAAACACTTACAGAAGATCTCACGTGCGTGAGTGTGAGGCCTGGGTGCGAAGCTGTGAAGCACAGCTAAAATCACCCTCTCTGTAAGGGGCTCTCAGGTACAGTCACCCTGAAACCCCCAGCCAACCTTGGAAAGTGAAGATGGGCAAGGAAGATTATGGGGTCTCCTGAATACTACTTTATAAACTTAATCTTATAACCTCTTAAAAATATACATGAATGAATAAATAAGTTTCGAATGAATAAATCCATTCAGGAAATTCTTATTGACTCCTGATTAAGAATAGAGCAATGCTAGGTATTCAGTTAAAACAGGCAAACTCCGTACATGTACCATAAAACCCCACAAATACATGTACTTTTAAGTGAATGAGAATAGAAGATGCTGACGTAAAACTAGTCCTTGTGAATCACCAGTAACTACTACTCCTCTGAAAAACCATTAAAATTTTACATTCAGGAGTGAATTTTAATGACAATGGCTGGAGGCACAGGACTCTCCAATATTTGGGTTGAAACTGGAACATCTCACATTTTCCCAGAAGCAGATCAAGTTGCCGGTCAAGAGGAAGGCTCTCAGCCGGAGTCAGGACGGGAGAGCTGACCGCTGGGCCTGAGTTCTCTCATGTGTAAAACGGGACAACCACAGAAGTAACAGTTTGGTCATTGGGAGAATTAAACACACAGGACGTTTAGTGTATGGCCCGGTCCACAGGAAGTGTTAATAGTGCTGGCTCCGATTGATAACGAATAACTTTCATGTTATTTTACATTGAAACCACTTCAACATTCCCCAAAATGAGGATGTAGTGACGGCAGACAGTTTCCTGAGAATGTAAGAGGGAGGAAAAGGAAACTGTCACCAGTGGCCGAGCTGAAGGGCCTTCCCGCTCACTCACTCGCAGGGGGCCAGAGCTCTGCCCTCAACCGTCCACTGACCCGGGGAGTGGGTGGCACGGGCCTCCAGCCCCCACAAATGCTGTGCTCTGCTCAACAGGCAAGAACAACAGACTCCCTATGTCCTTCTCTTCCTCCCACTCCATCACTAGTGTTCCTTTGACATGTATTTTCCAGTCAGCACTTTGTAAGTACAGACTGGGTTCCAGGAAGGTAGGGCCCTCAGTTCATTTGTCAGTAAGGTATTCCTGAATGCCTACTATGTGTCAGGCTCAGGTCTGGGCAGCCTTTCAAGGAGCTGAAAGTCTAATGGGGGTGGTGGCATGAACTCCTATCACTGATATTACTATAAGAAATAATGATTAAATGTATCCCTGAAACCTGCCAGTGTGACTTACCACAAAGACTACATTTGTTATGGCTTCCTTTTAAGAAGGTTAAACAATTCATTAAACATAGCATTTCCTCTGAGAATACACAATGTTGATAGTTCTC
>PVKM010038158.1:0-14205 GCA_004027735.1 Carollia perspicillata
AATATACCACAGCCCATCCATGAAAACTTGACATCACACACATGTCTTTTAGTCATATTTAACATTCAAAAAAAGATACAACAGCCAGATCATGCCTTGACTCACATGATGCAACAATCTCATGTACCACCAAAAACAGTAATCTACTCAGTAAAGAGAAAACAAAATTCTTTTGTCCATCTTTGGGCAAGGTTCATTCCTCTTCCAACTGAGTCATACTCATCTGGTGATATCTTGTAGATTAACTGCTAAGATATAAAGCTCACTACTACTAACAAATCTTATTTTTGATGGTAAAGAAATGGCAAAGGAAAAGAAGAAAAATCAGTTAATATGGTCCTAGCAAAATAAGGAAGAAATATTCATAACTATTATAGTCCTCATTTCTGCAACTGGTCATATTGTTGCAGCTTGTACTTATAACTACCTTCTTCGACTATTCCCTTTGCCCTCAATAAACATCTTTAGGTGATTATGATTTCTTACCTGATGGAGACGACCCAACCTTTATGCCCCAAGGGCTTGGACTACTAGCAGGCCAGCCTGCTCTAAATTGCTGTAGTTTATCTTTGATTTTTATCACTGGACATTGGAGAACTAGCAGATGCCACCGGGAATCTCCTAAATTCCAGATATACTAGAATATTTCTCCTCACCTTCCTTGTATAACAGCAAACATTTTCCCTTAATAAAATCACCTACACAGATACAGTAGTCCCTCCTTCTTTGTCTGTTGATTTCTCTAGCACAAAGAGCCCAGAGAGGTCAGGAAGAAGTTCCAACTTCTAGTTTAATGGACTCATTGCTGTGGTGGATGGATTTCTTCTTTGAAAATGATGCTCTTTAGACAAGAAGATCCCCAAATACAGGGACACTAGTGGAAATAGTGAGAGAACCCACTCCCATTTCCAGTCCTTGATTTGAGAGCCCATGAATCCTGACTGTGAGGGAAGGAGCACCGTTTCTTCCTCACTGATTAAGAGCACATGCCTCTTTCCTTAGCACATTGCCCCAGCTCTGCAAGGTATTGCATACAACTGGTATCATGACCATATCGTCAAAAGGCCATTCTGCAATTTTAGCAGGTCAGCTGCTTCAGAGTGATGAAAAACATGATACTATCAGGGAAAATCCATGAGCATGAGCTCATTACTATACTTCATTGGATGTAAAATGAGTTCCGTGGTCAGAAGCAACACTGTATTGAATACCATGGGGCTGAGTAAGGCATTCTGTACATCCACATGTAGTGGTTTTGACAGAAGCATTGTAAGCAGGCAAATCTATATTCAAAGAAATTATCTGAAAGCAGCCTACTACAATTGACCTGCCACCAGGTGGCTGGCTGATTCCTCATTCCTCCCCAAAAATGGTGAACTATCAAGGGCTCATTGTTGGTCTCTATTAGCGATGTATTAGGCACTCAGCAGTGGCTGTAGCCAGATCAGCCTCCGTGAGTGGAAGCCAATGTCGCTGAACCCATGCATAATCTCCATTCCTGTCACCATAGCCACTTTTTTCACAAGCCAGTTGGTCAAAGAAAGGTGGCTAGGGAGAGAGGCTGTCTGATATCCAGAATGAGTCACCTTGTCTACCAAATTATTAAGCTCCTCCTCTGCTGGGATCACTCTTTGTTGAGCAGAGATACACATATCTTTATATTATGTGCTCATTCAGAGAAATCTATTCATATATCACTTCCCCAGAACTCCTTGTTACCAATTTTCCAAGTCCTTGACCACCCAGTCAAACCATTAGCTACTGTGCATGAATCAGTGTAGATCCCAACATTTGGCTATCTCTTCTTCCTGGCAAGATGAACAATTCTGTTCACTGGAAGGATGTCCATTCACCATTGTCCTTCACAGACACTGTGGGGTGGGGCTATGGTTTTATAGCCATCCCTTTTCAGGTTGTGTTTGCATCTTGCAGATAATCACCTAAATCACGTCTGAATCTTTTTTCATATGTCACCTGGTCATATAAAACTCACACACAGCCATAGATGCAGTTTAAGCAATGTGGCAGAGACAGAACTGGTTATATAATTTGTGGAGACCAGAGAAAAATGAAAATCAAGGGCCCCTCACTCAAAAATTAAGGATTTCAAGACACTGACAACAGAGGATTAAACTAAACATGGATCTCTTCTGAACATGGGCTGTGGAAGAATGTCCATGAGTATGGACCGTGACAGTTGGACTAACTGTTCATGGAATTTACTTGTGCTTTAGGGCAGGAGTCCCCAGCCTCAGGCCACAGACCAGTACCAGTCCAGGCCTGTTAGGAACCAGGCCACACAGCAGAGGTGAACTTGAATGTAATGTGCTGGAATCATCCTGTAACCATCACCCACCTCCTGGTCGGTGGAAAAATTATTTTTCACAAAACCAGTCTCTGGTGCCAAAAAGGTTGGAACCACTGCTCTAGGGCTTATTTGAGCCCAATTTTATGTACATCATTTTCACTTGATGATGGAGTGAGGCATACATGCCTCACTCCATACATTTTTAAAAGATTTTATTGATTCATTTTTAGATAGATGGGAAGGGAAGAAGAGAGGAAGAGAAACATCAATGTGTTGTTGCCTCTTACACACCACCTACTGACCTGGCCCTCAATCCAAGCATGTGCCCTGACTAGGAATCGATCCAGCAACCCTTTGATTCACAGGCTGGTGCTCAATCCACTGAGCCACACCAGCCAGGGCTAACTTTATTTTTTAATGTTTCAGATACTGGACACCTAGTTCATAACGGGGCCGCTCAAATTACATGGTAACTTGGGGGCCCATGGTAACATGTATTTAGCATCTACTAAGACCTGGGAGCAAGTCAAAGTTGTTTCTCAAAGGAGAATAATTATTAACATAGGATGGCATATCTGCTCAAAATGTTGACGGCCTTTGCTGTGATTCACTGACTAGGGCCTGCAAAGGGCTTCACACAAACATCTCAGTCTGCCACAGACACTTCATGCACCACTGCATGTGCTTGGTCAGACAGCCTACATGGCAAAGCAGCTTCCGTAGCAGCACGCGTCTGTTCAGGCACCCTCTCTCATTCTGGGTTCCTCTCAAAACTGTGCAAGCATGAGTTGAGAAATCATACAAGCTATATTCATTCAACATGGGCCACAATTGTGTCCACAAAGTGGAACGGACCAGAACATATGACTAGATCCATTGATTCCATCATCATCATAGAAAAGTCACTCCTGGGACATGGTCTGTTGATGTTTGGTGAGTAGCACCAGATTTCTTGAACAAAAACATTAAGATGATAAAAGCCTAGAAGTCCATCTAGTACAGTGGTTAAGACTGGGGACTCTGGAGTTAGACAATCCCAATACCTGCAAGAACACCTAGACCCAAATCTCAGCCCAGTCACGTTCAATCTGTATGAGTCTGGACAAGTCACTTACAAGGATCAAATGGGCTCCAGATGTGAAGCACAGGGCCGAGGCACAGGCTGAGGACTCAGCAAGTGATTTGCTTTTCTTGCAGGTGAACAGAATTAAGAAGTCACTGATTTAGGTAGTTAGAGATGATGGGTGAGGCTCATGGAAGGAATGCCAATTAAACATGGAGTTTGGATCACATATGCCTCTGGCTTGAAGTATAAGGGAGGGGAGCGAGGCTAGGATGTGTTCAAGTTAAAGCTCTGCCATGACAAGCTGTGAGACTTTGGGCAAGTCCTTCTCCATCTCTGGGCCTGTTTTCTCAGCTGTGAAACCATAGAAATGATCTCCATGATGCTCTGGTTTCTCTCATCTCTGATAGACCCCATGTGGTGATTCCTAACTGCCGTGAGATGTGTATCCTCGTAGCCGCGAGAGCAAACCCGTGGTCCCAGCAGAGAGCGTCAGCTAGGTCCCTGCAGCTTTTTGCCCAGAACTGGGTCCAGCAAAGACCAACAAGAGGTTTTCAATATTTATTAAAGCTCTGGTAATGGCTCCCACCTATAAAACTGAACTATTTTAAGCTCCAGCTATTTTTTTTTTCTTTTAAAGAGTGGATGGATTTAAGACAAACAGACTAATTGGGTATATGCTAGCCTTGCCACAAAAGCAAAAACAGTCAGATTTCCCAACACAACACCAAACTAGGGCTTGGGCTCTGGAGGATTAGAAGGGAAGCCCTTGATCACGTCATTTCTCACACCCAGGGGTCTTGGCCTTCTAACCAACTGGTCTCTCATTAGGCCGAGTAAGGGGAGCTTCTGTGAAGGTCTCCCCTCTGGGAGTAGGCATGGGAAAGAGTGAGATTCCCTTCTTCTACTCTCAGGCCCCCACGTTAAAAGCAAAGACACCACAAACACTTAAGCAATTAGAGAATAATTTAAAACACATGTGTACTCGAGTCCATCTTGAGCGAAGTGGGCTTGGCTTAATGTGCAGTGTGGCCCAGGCTTCCTAGTGCTGTATCTGCCACTGGGGTAAAGAGACTCCTTCTGGTACCAACACACGCAGGATTCTGGTGAAACCATCCTCCCACACAAGCACATGCAGGCCCCTCATTACTTTGTTTGCTGTTCCAAAGCAACCTCTAGCCCAGTGGAGCTGCCCTTGAATGTACATTCCCTGGCATATTGATTAAATAAGATCTGGCTGCATATAGCAAAAAAATTCAAAATAACAGTAGCATTAGTGAAGTTATTCTTGTCCATGTAAAAGTAGCCTTGAGGCGGGGAGTCCAAGGCTGTGTGTGGTAAAAAATAATGTGACGATGTACCCTAGGGTAGCCAAGGATGAAGCTGCGCTGGTGGACCTTCAAGGGACATGACTCTGACCTTGAGCTTTTCCCAGGCCAGCAAGGAGGGTATTTCACCCAACCTGCCTATTGTCTGAATCTTGGGGGTATGTTATTTTTCATTCATTCATCTTACAAAGTATTTCCTGAGCAGTCAGGTACTATGCTAGTTGTCAGGGCACAGTGTGACTAACCCAACTGTGTTCACACTTTTGTGAAGCGCACAATGAAGTGGGGAGGGCAGATGAGAAGAAGTAAACAAATAAAATGAAAGATGTGGCTAATGGTATGTAGAAGACAGCCAGGAGACTATAATGGAGAAGAGCAGAGTGACCTACCTAATACAGGGTAGTATGGGGCATGGCTAGAATTCTACAAAATTGGTAGGGGAGAGACATCTATGGAACAGGTCTTCAGGCCGGCTTGGATTCTCAAAGAGCAGATAGATATGAGAGCAAATGGCAGTGTTCATCCTTTCTTATGTGTGAGTAGTATTCCATTATATATATGTTCCCCATCTTCTTTATCCAATCATCTAGAGAAGAACACTTCAGTTCTGTCCACATCGTGGCCACCATAAATAGTGCTCCAATGAACATAGGGTGCATATGAGTATGTCTTTGCAAATAAACTTTTTCAAATTTTTCTAGTAGATACCCGGAAGAGGGATTGGTGGATCACGTGGTAACTCTATTCTTAATTTTTTGAGGCGCCTCCATACTGTTTTCCATAGTGGCTGTTCCATTTTACATTCCCACCAGCAGCAAGTGAGGGTACATTTTTCTCCACAGTCTCTCCGACATTTGTTATTACTTTTCTTATTGATAAAAGCCATTCTAACAGCTGTGAGGTGGTATGTCATGGGTAGGTCTTGAGAATAGCATGCTAAGCAAAATAAATCAGACAGAAAAAGTCAAGAACCATATGATTTCACTCATATGTGGGATATAAAACTAAAAGCAACAAATAAACAAATAAGAAAAACAAGCAAACAAAAACTCATGACCACAGACAACAGTACAGTGGTTACCGGAAGGAAGGGAGTAGGGCGGGGAGAGGGTAAAGGGGGTCAAATAGGTGGTGACACAAGGTGATTTGAATTTGGGTGGTGGGCACATGATGCAATATACAGATGATGCATCACAGAATTGTACACTTGAAACATATTTAATTTTATTAACCAATGACACCCCAATAAATTTAATTTAGAAAAAATACATAGAAATGATGGCAGATCTTTTGAACACGGCAGCTGCTGAGTAAGTAAGCAGTAGTAGCCAGCCACACCACACAGGGACCTGGGTAGAGCTGGGAGAACCCAGACTGCACGCTAGCCACGGCAAGGCTGTGCTAGTGCTGCCCCGGTATGTTAAACCTGTTTGGTAGAAATGGCGAGGCCCATTTAACACAACAGAGACTCACTCAGGGCCTCTGTAGTGACTGGCCCTACTTCAGATAAAGCAGCAAGAAAGAAGCGAAGCTGGAATTTGAACTCAGATCCTCAAGATTCAAGTCTGGGCCCTTTGTACACACAGCTCTTCAACACCTAAGAGGAGACTGGTCTTTCGAAGCATCCATTTGGGTTAGGGAGAGCAGGATACTGCCCTGAAAAGCTCAGCATTGGTGCCACGGAGAACTGACACTCTGACAAGGGCCACAGAGACCAGCCAGCCTAAAGTACCCCGTTACACTCCCCAGACCTAAGTACTTTACAGACAAAACAGCACAATTTACAGTCAGCTCTGGGATAATGACATTTCCCCTTCCAGTTCTGCTCCATTCCAAGGGATTCCAGCATTTTCCTTAGAGACATTCAACAGAGACCTTCAAGACTGAGGCTCTCTGGGCTCAGAGGAAATCATTGTGAAGGACCCTGAGGAGGGGCTTGTCGGGAGGAAGAGGGACTGAGTGCTACTGCAGGTTTCAGCGCAACCGGGGGCTGCCCCAGATGAACCCCCTGGAGCTTCTCTGGAGAGGACATGATGACACAGAGGTTATCCAAAAAACTGACACGTTAACTGCCTTATGCTCATTCGAGTTTTTAAGTAATTAAATAATTCAAACCCAGGTAGAGAGTTTTAACCCCTAGCAATAGCTTGCTTTATACATCACCCACAGTAAACTATTTCTATTTCCCACTAACTCTCCCTTTTTTAGTAGAAAACAGCTATTTTTAGATTTAAAATAAGCTCTTTTCAAACAACTCAGATTATCTTTTCGTGTAATCGCTTTATAAAATAAAACCTGAAATTCACAAAATGTTCTTTAATTTTTCTACAGTATCATCTTCATCCATTTCTAGGCCATGCCCTTTTGTTTATGACCAGAAGGCCAAATTTGACGAACACAGTGACCTTATGAGCACAGACACCAATGTGAGAATTCTTATCATTCCTATGTATGTGTGCACTGAGAATGTCAGAGAAAAAGTGCAAAGTCACTGTCAGCCAGCTTCCTAGTTCCCTTTATGCCTCTCATTTTCTTTCTAACTTCCCTTTGAAGCTAAGGAAAAATGCATATATTGGATAAAATTGGGGGAGAATAAATAAGAATATGGGTTGAAGCTAAGCTAGTACCGTATTCATGGACTCACAGAGTTTTCATCAATTGCTCAATAGTCTATTAGGGTTAGACATGGAACTATCACCAGCCTGATAATCACTCCAGCTCACAGGCACTCAGGGGGTGAGGGCCAGGCCTCTGTCCCCTTTATTGTTATTCTCGAGTGTCTCTCAGGCACCTTCCCGCTGGCTTCCGAAGTGCTGAGTCCATAATTGCATGCCTTTGTCTCACCACACTTCTAGGCACTTCCAAAGGTCTGCATTGGCAACCACCAGCAGACTGCAATATGAATGAGTAGAAGATGAACTTAGGGGACTCTCAGACCTGCCTTCGAATATATTTGCCATGCTTTAGTAGCTCTGTGGTTATCATCCCATTACCTGACCTCTCTGTGTTTTGATTTTCTTCTTGGCAAGTGGGAATGACAAGAATGACGACAATGTAATACATGGCACAAAAAACACTAACTACTACTGTTATTGTTATTGTTAAAATTTATTGTTATTATCAACATTAGCAGCCCTAGAATGGGTAGCACTGATGAATGTTGTTCAAAGAAAATGGATTTCATTTTCATTTTTTAAATTTCTCATTTACAACTGACATTCAATAGTACTTTGTATTGGTTTCCGGTGTACAGTATAGTGGTGAGGCAATCACATATTTTATTAAGTGTTCCCCCCAATATTTCTAGTACCTACTTGGTACCATACATAGTTACTACAATATTATTGCACTATATTCCCTATTCTGTACTTTATATCCCTGTAACTATTTTATAACTACCAATTTGTTACATCGCTTCACCTGTTTCACCCAACCTCTCAACCCCCTTGCCCCTGGCAACCACCAGTCTGCTCTCTGTATCTGTGATTCTGTTTCATTTTTGTTTGTTCATTTATTTTTTCTGTTAGATTCCACATATAAGTAAAACGATGCAGTATTTGTCTTTCTCTGACTGTCTTATTTCACTGAGCGTAATATCCTCTAGTTCCATCCATGCTGTCGTATAAGATTTCATTCTTTTCTGTAGCCAAGTAATATTTGAAGATGAATTTCTCCACTTGACAAAATCACACACACATAAATCACGAATATATTATTTTGTACCATTTCATCTGATAAATCTAGACAACAACTAAACTCATGCATATGGGTAAACAACCCTATAAACCGGACAATGAAAAGGAACAGTGGTAAGAACAGTCCCTAAGTGGCAGATAGAACTCCACGATTCGGTATATGCAAGACCCACGATGTGAACAGACCCAGGGCATTCATTCCTTGCTGATCTCTACAGCAGGATTAAGTGTGGGGATGATGACGGCAAGGCAATCGTGAGGTTGGGCTGGCCTCCATGCCAGCCTCTTGCCCTCTGCCTCAGCAAGACTGGTCCTTGCAGGACAGATATCAACCCCTAACTGAGAAGGCAGAAACATAAGATCTGCAACTCAGCATCTGAACGTCCAGTTACAAACCGGAGACACAGGGCCTGGTCAGGCCAGAGAAGTCAAGCGGGAGAGAAAAACCTATGAAGGGACACTGGGTTTTAGCAGACAATGTCAAGGGTCCCAGATGCTTCCCTGGGATCCTTTTTTACCATTTCTCTGTTCATTCTCTACTTTTGGGGGGTGGTATTTCTATCTCCTACACCTAAAAGTCACCTTTGGTGGCTTGTCTTCAGCTACTGGAGTCACTTTTCTGCCTCCGACAAAGAGCAAAGGAGCTGGGAGGCTGTCAAGAGGCCCCCTCTCCACCCCCAAAGGCCCTTAACCTGTGACTGTGGTGTGGGAAGCATAATGTCCAGGTCATTTGCCTGGGGTTGTGGCCACTCACAGGCAAAAGGTCCAGTCAGGAGGGCCCTTGCAGAATCAAGCTGAATCCTTCCCCCATTAGACTTTTGCCTAAGTGTCCTTGTTTGTCTTCTTCCCATTCAACTGCCCAATGGGCATCTCCAGGAGCAATTTCTTAATACACTACTTGTACAATATATAAAATAACTTGTCTCCTGGGATTTGATCCCTTCCAGATGAACCAAGACATTTTCTAAGTTTGCAGCTTTCTAATTTTGGTTCTGATTCTTTACCACCTTTAAACTCACAGCACGTCACAGTGACACATGAGGTTTTGGGGCTGAGAGATCCCCCTCCCAAGGGGTCAGACAAGTCTCCTGATTGCAGGACAGGAGGTGGAGCCTTGGCAGGGTACGGCAGTGGTTTCCAGTCTCACCAGCAAGTCCCCTTTTAGCACTCTTTCTATGTTGGGTAGTTTAGTTTTGACTGTAATTCTACATCCAATAAATGGATGTAATCTCTTTGGGCACTGGGGCTCCTGAGCAGCCCCTCAACTTGTTCTGTCACTCTGAACTCCTCAGCAAGGGGACTCAGTCTGAATCCAGGACCCCCACCGAGGCCCCTGGAGGACAAACCCCTGTTGAGTTCCCCACCAACACTCCCTGCTGATATGACGTTTGGAGAAGTCAGGTGAGGAGACCAGGCAAGTTTTTATCCTTTACTCTCCCTGGTCTCTCATCCACGTGTAGGTTGGTAAACAGAGAACCCAAGCTTAGGAAAGAAAACAGAAGCCACGAGCTCTGAATTCAGGGGCAAAGCAGATATTGTACCTCTCAGAAACATAAGCGAGGGAGAGGAATTGGGTAGGATGTGCACTGGGAGAGAAGAAACATCATGTGGCCCCAACAACCAGATTTGATGTCTTTAAAAAGTCCCAGCCAGTCCTAAGATGCCATCAGTAGCAGTTAATACTTGTGAACAGGATGTAATAGCATCATTACATTCTGAGTTAATATAATTCTAGCCATAGTCAAAGAAACCTGTTCGTTAGCCAACATGTGCAGTCTTATCACCAAACGCATAAGCTTTTTTTTGTTGTCTAGCTTCCTTGAAACACTAAAAAATCTTATCACTTTTGATGGACCCTTAGAGCCTGGAAACCCTAGGCAAGGAAACATGGGGGCAGACCTTCCCAAGGTCATTGCCATCATTGATGGTGTCCCTGATGGTTGGCTTAGGAGCAATTACAAATGGATAGGGTTGGCCACACTGATCTCTTGCCAAAATATGGGCTACCATGAGGGTGATGGGCATACCTAAAATTAGTCTTTGGAGATCAGGGTGGGACAACCTTCTCTAGGTGCCTGAAGCCCCTCGTGGTTTCCAACAGTTTGGAGAAGCAGAAGGTGGACTGCACACCAGCATCTGAAATAATGCAGTCTCCCCTGTCACTCTGGGCTCACCCAGTGGACTAGGGCACTCCACAACTGCCCAACTACAGGTCTGCTTTGATGTTTTTCTCTGTAAAAAGGAGACAAGTAAATATGGGCAAACCTGCCTTGTGGGCAGGCTAAGAAGCTTACTCCCCCTAACATCACAGCAGGTAAGTGTCCTCTCCTTGTGCGTCCCAATGTCCATATGTGGCACTCCTATGGACATTGAGCTTTTAGCAACCCGGGCATCTGCAGTCCCCAGACAGCAGACTGGAGCTGGATGATTTGTGGCAGGGATGCTCGGCTGCAATACAATGGCCCCCTTCCACAGTGCAGTGTTTGTTCCTTTTCATCTTGCCCCTAACTTTATATGGGATTCTGCATGTAAGGCCAAAATTAGATTGCCAGCCAGCACACAATGTATCCATGGGGAAATCATTATTTTTGTGTGTTTCAAGCACTTGAGTGAACAATCTTTAAATTATTTCTCTGGAAATTGGTCTGGCTTAAATGTGTTTATCCCTCTGCTTTTGTTAGTCCTCGTTGGCATTCACTGGGCATTAGTAACAGATGAGCACAGTCGTAGTAAGGTATTTAGCTCTTTGAAGGTCTAGAGTTGCTTCCACATTTGCAGCCTAGATAAAATCAACAAGACCTGGGGAAGGATGCCCAGTTTTACTGGAGGTAAAGAAGTCACGAAAGAGAAGCTGAGGCTGTATCTCGTGTGTGTGTGTGTGTGTGTGTGTGCACGCGCGCGCACACGCACACACACAGACATCTTCCCTGCTTCTTTCTGAAATATAGTAGATCTTACAGGAATCCTTAGCCAGAAATGAGACAACAAAGGGCTAAAAAGTGAGAATTGTATCCAGAAACATGCAACAAAAGTAGTGTGGACAATCTGTGCTGGGCCTTGTCTGATCTCCCATGTGATTCTGACTAAGTTGCTTGTGTTCTCTAAACAGTAGAAAATTTGGACCAGAGCCAAGAGCCCTCCCAGTTTTTATTTTCCAGAGTCCCAAAGTATAAGAGTTAGTTGAGAAAAAAATCCCCAGATTAGTCAAACAGAGGGGCTCTTCTGGACTCAGAAGGCACATTGTGAGGGCATGAGGCAGTAGCAGGTGATGTGCCATCATAGTTAATTGTGTGGGTTCCAGAACTCCACAGCAGAGGTTCAAATCCAGGCTCTGGTACTTCCTGGCTAAGCAACCTTGAGCCAGTTCTTAACTTCTTTGTGTCTTTATTTCCTTATCTGTAAATTGAGGTTGGTAATAATAATAGCTACCTCAGAGGGCCTGAGGGAGAAATAAATAACGCGTATAGGGTATTTGGAACTGTACCTGTGCACATGGTAAGTGCTCAGCAGATACTTTTTATATCACTCTGTGCACTCCTGTATGTGTGTATACATATATACATATATCGCTCCAGCAGTAGAAGGTCTGTCAATGAGTGTGGCAGAGACTGCCAGGTGCCTTTCGTCCTTAGGAAAAAATAAAAACAAAACAAAACCCTTGCCTAAGATCCCAGGATTCTGAGATCAGCAAGCTGATTCCAGAGCCTACAGTGGAGGGTAGATGTTCTATGAGGTCAGGAAAGTTGTAAGTTGAAGCATGAAGGACCAATTAGTTTGGCGTATGTGCTCCAGAAAGCACAGAAGTTTCTAGAGCCATGGGGCAGAAGTGTGCCTGGATCCAGAGGGGTTAGGAAGGGCACTCCAGGGTAAGGTGGAAGGTGGATTCAGCAGGGGCCAAGGCGGCAATGGGAAGGCTGATGGTAAGTTGTGACAATCCTCCATTGAGATGAGGGAGACCTGGGCTAAGTCTGAGATAGAAGATTTATGAATGAGGGTGGCAACTGGGCACGGAAGGATTCTGAATTCAGGATGCCAGGATCCTCATTCAGGGAATTCTGAATTCTCCCTCTTGGAAGAATTGGGAAGAGTCATGCCAATGACCAACACAGTAAACAGTGGAAAAGCATTTCTTAAGAAGAGAAAATGGTAAGCTCAGTTTTGGATATTAAATTTGTGGTGGCTGTGAGGCTCCCAGGGGGACGTATCCAGTGGTTGTTAAAACAGGAGTCTGTTGGTTAGGAAAGCATTGCAAGCTGGATGTAGAAATCAGGATGGAGGGAGGGCAATCTTGATTAAGGTGGAGGGATGCAACGGCTGAGTGTGGCCTCATGAAGCAGGCGCAGAGGGCATGGTGAGGACCCAGCTGACATAGCTTCCGCTCTTCTCCCAGCTCAGCCAACATGGCACATGACAACACAGGGGAGCGAATCAGCTCCCAGATCTTCACAGTGTCCTGGTACCCTCTGTGGCTTTCTCTGAACCGAGCCTGGGGCCTGCCATCTAGTGCCTTGGCTCTCTTTCAAAGCCGTGCTAGTCCTGGGCTGGAATACTATTACCAACCACTGACCACGCTGCCCAGCCCTCCCTCTGATCTCTGTCCATGGCGGGCAGCCTCCCTAGGCTGGGATCTCATTTCCAGAAGAAACTAAGGCTCCTTCAGAAAGACCAGACTCTGAGGGGACACTTTGCTTTGATCTCCCAACCATAAGAGAGGCTCCAATTGAGCAGCTCATATACTCAGCCAGGTGTGCCCAGTGGCATCTGAAACGCCAGGCCAGAGAGGCAGCCCCCTTATACCTACCTTGGCCTCTGAGCACCTGTCAGCTTGATACCTGCAAGGACACTTTTTAGCAAAGAAGTTTAATACAACTGATGTTTTTACATCCAACCCAATCCCCCTTATCTCCATTTCTGTCTCCTTACCTATCGTCTTTTAACTCAAGAATGGTAGGGAATAAACATGGTGGAGGGTGATAAGTAGAGGTATGGAAAGGATTTTTAAAAATACGGAAGATTTATTTCAAGTTGGACTTTTAGCTGGAGGAGGCCTGGAAATGTTAAAGCCTATACTGAGTTTCAACAGGCGAGATTGATTTTCCCCTGGCTACACACCTGTCTGGTCTGAGAGGATGAGCTTTCCTCCTCCATGCGGGTAGGGGAGCAGCAGAATTCTAGCAGCTACTTCACAATCCAAGGTCTGTAAGGAGCTTTTGTGTTCTAGAAATATTATTTATCAGACAGGGTTGGGATGTAGTTTTAATGGAAGGCAAAAGAATGGAAGAGGGAAGAGTTTTCTTCCAGCCGCAGTAAGGCATACCCAAGAAGAAAAATTAAAGATCCCTAAATTCTGGGGGGAAGTTCGTGGGTGTGGCATCATGGGTGAAACATCTCACACCTGGGCTTCGGCACCAGAGGGACCTGTTTCATCCCAATTTCAACGCACACCAACTGGGTGGCCCTGCTCAGTGGAAATAAACACACTGGCCTTGGTTTTCTCATGTATAAATTAAGGGTGATAGGGGTCATAGTGAATTTTCAGGATTATTTGGCCTACTAGAGAAATTATATGTAAAGCAATCCACATAAAGTGGGCACTCAACTTTTTAAAACTGGGGTTGGGTTTTCCTTTTAGTTCTGTTTTTCTGAGCACATAATAAAGCCCCAAAGCACTTAGCTCTGGTTTCTATTACAGTTGAAAATGCATTCAGATCAGACTGGGAAAGAGTGCAGATTCTCAGGGGTAAAAACAAACTCCATTGTCTGCTTGTTTATAATTAGTGACATATTACCCATTACAGCTAGGACTGGCTG
>PVKM010038159.1:0-14225 GCA_004027735.1 Carollia perspicillata
TCCCACCACAGACACTAATTGTGTGATTTTGGGCCAAGTACTTCTGAGTATTACCTGTAAAATGGGGTAAATACCTGTGTAACCTGATTGTTGTATGGGCACAATGAAATCATGTTTGTGAAATTTCTCAGCAAACTATGTTTGATATCCAAGTGTTAAGGGCCCAGGCTCTGCAGAAACACAGTCTCAGTTTGAACCCTCACTTCACCATTTACTAGTCCTGAAGAAGTGACTAAATCTTCATTCCTCCCTCACCTCACCTGCAGTTTGGTGATACTAACATTACTCAGTTCAGACTACTGCTGAGAGGGGTGAAAATGATGTAATGCAGATAAAGTATTTGGCAGATAATATGCACTCGATATTTCTGAATATTATTGTTCTATGTTCATTGAGATCCTCCAAAGTATATTCCCTATCTATTGCTGTTTTCGGTCTACCCTATAAATTAATGAGTTCTATTTTACAAAGGAGAAACTGATAACTGAGGGCAAACCCTTCTCTGTTAAGCAGCTGACTGTATACCTTATTTCTCAAAAACGACTATTTTCTCTTTAAAATAATCTTTATTACATTTTTCCCATTACCCTTTTTCTATGAACACAGTGAACATTCTTGAGAACTAAAACTAGAGTAAGTGATGTGATAAGGTGCCATACTTGATTTGTTCATTTGGGTGACGCTTCACACACACAAAAAGGTAGAAATTCAACTAACATTTAGTTATGTGTGAAACAAATGATATTTACTGAAAAGAGTAAAACTGAAATTGGGGCTATCCTGGAAAACCAAGAATGTGAGGTATCTGGGCCTGTAGACAAGAAAACCTGAAAGCAGGAAAACATGGTATTCAGATCAGTAGATTTAATTTTTTAAAAATTGGCTAACTGGGGGGTGGTCTGGGATGGGAGTAAAAGACAGAAAACTGTACTGAAAAACAATTAAAATAAAAAAAATTAAAAAAAAAATTGGCTAACCCCTTTAGGCAAATTACAAAATATATTTCCCTTTCCATAATTATATTAATAGCATATCCTTATAGTACCAATATCAGTTCTTTACAAGACATTTAAAGTATCGCATAACCCATTTATGATAAGACTGGTATAGTTAGGAATTTTAATTTTAACAATTTTTCAGGATTGTATAAGTACCAAATTCAAAGAAATTTTTCCCAAAATCTTTCACCAAATTGTTGCCTATCCTGATAATCAGAGAATGGCAGAGTACTTTGTGCTCCTGGACTTCCAGCATAAATATCTCAAGAACCCCATTTGGCAGAAGTAAGTTGGGGGAAGAGGTCACTGGGAATAAGCTGGATGGATAGGGAAGTCATATCAAACATACTTCTCCACAGGTTGTCACTTTCTATCACACAGATCCCTACAAGCAGGTGCCTAAATCATACAACCCTGGTGTACGGTTTGTCTGGTCTAGCTTTCCTGCTGCCTTCATCACTGCTATACACATACTGGGTACGGCAAAAGAGCAATATGCCAGTTCATGTAATATTTCTGCATACTATCACCATAAGATACATAATTCCTTGCCTATTGTTAACTTACTTTTTGATTTTTTTTTGCCTACCAAGCCTGCTGCTCTTTTTATTACTCTAAAAGTTCTTCCTGAAATTTTGAAAAGATCCTTACTTTTAAAAATCTCTAAAGATAAGGCTGTGAAAATTACTGATATCTTTCTTACTGTACTTTTTTGAAGCAATATATAATTTAATATTCCTATATTATACTGACTCAGTGTCCATTAGAAAAACTATGTAATCTTTGTAATTCTGTAATTTCCAGAGTATACCAAAGGAAGACTTCACAACTAAATGTTGACAAAACGTTTTGTGAACAAAAGAGAGATTCCAATTACATATATATATATTTATTTTATGTAGCAATGTGTTTCATATTTAAAAAGAAAATCTTTGCTTACATTCTTGCTATTCCTGGAAAGAAACATGTATTCTGAAGCTGGTCTAAGAGCTACACATGATTCCAGTCCACATGTTTAATGACTATTCTATATCTAACTCTTGGTTTTTCCTTTCAAACCCTATTTTATCTAATATGTTATCCAGAGACTGTTTCTAACCAAATAAAATAAAAAGGCTTATATAATTGAAAAAAATCATCTCACCAAGCATAGCAAACATAAAACACAGTAAAAAGAAGAAAAACCACCATAATTTTTGTGCTGTAATGTTCTACCAAAATATTCTTCCTGGAATTGTGTGATTCCATCACTTCTTTTCCTTTTCTTTTCTGGTTTGTTTGCATGTGTGTATGTGTGTTCTCCAGTCTCTAGATAAAGTATACAACCTCAAATTAAACTATTGAAGAAACTGGTTACTACCAAACTACCTCCCAGAGGAGTCGAAAGAAAATCAGTGGAGGAAGTGCATGGCAAACTTAAGATATTGTAAAAGTCTAAAGTGATGCACTGAGAATTTTAATGTTTCCACTACAATTTAGATAAAAATTCATCAGTTTTCCCTCTCATCAACAGTTTATCATTACATTCATTATATTTTTATGGATTGATACATTACATACTATACTAATTAATCCAACTATAATCTTATTTAGATGTAGCATCACATGTTCATGCTGGAAAACTCTAGGTTGTGAGAATATGAATGATTTCTATTTTATTTTTGTTGAGAAAGTTTAGTGTAATGGCCAGCCTAGCTCTATAATAAAGGGAAGACTTCAAATAGTGACTAACTTTACATAAATATACAAAATGGGTTGAGAATTAGAAAAAGAAAAAAGACAGCTATAAGAGAGCCAAGGACAGAAAGATGGGCCAGTGGAGAAAAGGTTGGAAGAATAAATTAGAGCTGGGGGAGGCAGGTGCTGGGGGTAGATTGAAAGGAGGTGGGTGGGGGAAGGGGTGGAGCTTAGACCATTGACTCAAGATCTAAGTGGTAGCCCAGGAGCTATATAAAAGCTTAGTGCAACCAAGGGAAAGCAGCCTGAAGTCCAGCATTGGCACACGGGCAAAGGCTGATAGACGGCAGCAGCTGCTATCTCTAAACCAAGACTGAAATGCCTAGAGCAGGAGACAGCGGGACCAGGATGCTGCGTCTGTTCTTGTTCCACCTGGTAGGAACTTGGCTTCTGCTGAGCCAACTTCCAAGAGAGATCCAAGGCCAGGAAGGGGAAGTTTTTATTAAGTGCAACCGCGAATTCATCCATTTCTTCATCCGTGTCTGCGGCACTCACGTCTGGGCAGAGGAAATGAGGAAGCAGCGTAAGAAGACATCTGAACCACCTGCAGGTGAGAGCTGCTGGTGCCTAAAAGTTTGGGTATTCCCATATAACTTGTTTTTCCTAGCAAGTGTCTCACTGGGGATCTCACCAGAGCAAGGGAAAGCCGTGGTAACAGTCTTATCTGAGGCATTTGGTACCCTTCACCTCCTGGCCACCAGGGTGACTGCATGGGGAGAAGGAGGAAGCCACAGAAGAGATAATGCTGCCCAAAGTCCCATAAGGTGTGGGGAGAACTGGGACCAGACCCCAGAGTCCAAGGTCTGTGGGCTGCACAGTGGGAGAGCTGGTGGCTGGAGCAACTGGCCAGGGCATCTTGAGAGGACAGGGGGAAGTGGGGTATGAGCTGATTATCAAGTGCGTCTGGGGCAGAACTCAGGAGACCTCCCATAGGGTCCCAGAGTGGTAGATATGGAGGGGTTTGGATTTAATGACTTTCTTCCTTTGTGAAAATAAAAAGCTGGGCTATGGCCCCATGCCATCGAAAACCTCCTCTTTTGTTTCAATTTTTTGGGGGTAACCTTCACCAAAGGGGAGAGCCTAGCTTCCCACAGCTTTGAACTGTGTCTTGAAGTTCAATTTGTGAGAGAAGGGATTAGAGAGGAAGAAAAGGGCCTGGTCCCCTTCAGGAAAAAACTAAAGGGACTCTTGGTCAAGGGAAGTTTGCCTTTCAGACAAACACAACTAAACTATTGATTTAGTTGCAGATTCGCCTCCCAAAATTCAGGTTTGTGTATTAATGTGCTAGTAGGCCAAGAGACTGAGACACTGGTTTTGGGGCACAGAAAGGTTTATGCATTTGGCTGACATGAGAAGATGGGAGAGCAAGATCTCTCAAATCCACCTCTCTCTAAAAGCAAAAGTAGGGAGTTTTCATGGAGCTAGGGAGTAGGGGGGGAAGAATTCCAGGGAACTGAGAGAGAAGTTTGTGTTTCTTTAGTCACAGATGATGTTTTTTCATATCAGACTCCTGGGCACCAGCAGCTGGTCACAGCTACCTTGAAGACATATTTTCCTTCGGCAAAAAAAAAAAAAACCTCTTAAATTCTCCTAGTGGCCCTGAAGCTATCTCATGCTTGACAAAGAGATAGTACATCAGCAAGTTATGAGTATATTCATGAAAACAAAAGGAATTGAGCAGGAAAAGTGGTTAACAGGTGAACAAAGGCCTGACTAAGAATTAAATTATTTAATTTCAGCTGCCAGAAATACTAGGGGCGTTAAAATCACAAGGGGCCCAGCTTCAATTTGGAGTAAATGTCTGTGGAAAAGAAATTGTTAAATAGTGTACGTATGAGGAAGTCAAAGGCTGGTGTCGCCCACCTAAGATATTAGAGCAGTTGAAAATTCTGCCATTTTAACTGTATCTTGAAGCAGTGATTTTCCACCATGGAACATCTGACAGTTTAAAATAATTAATATACTCTTCACGGGTTGTTATCGTAACTCAGAGCTTACTTAGCAATGGAAGAAAATTACTCAGGTAAGAAGAGTTAACATATGGTCAAGCTGAGTGTTTTTGACGAACAAGATGTGACTTCAGATATGTCAAGTAGAGTCAGAGGGCTTTGGTGAAAGCATTAAAGGGACATAAGGTGAGGAGACGGACGGTCCAGGTGGAATGAAGCACTACAACCTTAGCAATGTGGCAGCACTTTAAGCTGCCCAACTATAATAAACTGAATTGTTGGATATGAGGATACTTGCTGATTGTTTTGATATTTAATTTTACTGAGGCAATGCTTTCCTTTATGTCTATGCAAAATGTTATAGTTTTCCTGATGCTCATTGACATATTTTCCCCTCCCCTTCTCGTTTTAACTTAGAAGTTACGACATTTTCCACCACCAAAAATGCAGAAAACTTAAACACAACAACGGAATTGACTCCTACTTTGCCACAGAAACCGAAGAGAGCACTGGATGAAAGGCATCCAGTATTAAAAGAGAAACTACAACGAAATGCATCAGAGGATACAAATCTTAACTTTGAAGAGCTCAAGGGAAATAGATCCCATACTATTGGAGCAGGAAACAACAGTCTTTCAGAATTAAAAAATGTACGCTTAGTTAAACATTCCCTAAGAAAGAGGCATGCCCCTTACCTACTATCTACCAAGTGTTGTTCTGTAGGCTGTACCAAGAAAGAGGTGGCCCCATTCTGCTGAGATGAAGCTAATTGTGTATTTCATCCTGTGTTCACATGTGTTCTCAAGGGCACATTCACAGATGCCTTCGTCACCCCACTGATTATTAGAATATGAGAAATCATTACTGGTGTTTGGCTTTTTAATTGTGTAAGAAGGTATTCCTAGCATTAGTGTAGTTTCTGCTAATAAACATTTCAATGCTAAAAAGTATTTTTGTCTTTTTTATTAACAGTATAATCATATTAATTGATTTTAATGCTGAAAACTTAAAATAGTAATAAATAAAATGATAAATCTTTATCATCTTAAACACACACACAACTCAATTTAAAATGTTTTTTAACTAGACAGTAAAATGCTATGTCTTGCATTAGTAAGGAGGGATGTCTACTTTTGAAATCTATATTTGATAAGTTATGATCTGTCACCCACTTTTTTTCTCCAGATCTAATATCCAAGTGTTCTTTCACTACTTGATATTAAACAAATTACTTTATAAGCAAAAGAAGAATTAAAAATAATTCAATGTACACAATGCATAGCATTCAAAAAAGAACTAACATATCCTTCTCACACTCTTTCAAAATATTCAAGAAAAGGAAAAACTTCCGAGTTCTTTTTATGAAGCCAATTTATTCAAATTCCAAAATCAGATAAAGACACTACAAAGAAAGAAAATGATAGGTCAAGATTCATGAAAATATAAATGTAAAAATCCTCAACAAAATATTAGCAAACTGGATCCAGCAATACATCAAAAAGATCATATACCATTATCAGGTGGGATTTATTCTGGGGATGCAAGGTTGATACAATATCTGCAACTCAATATATGTGATAAACCACACAAACAATATAAAGGACAGAAACCACGTGACCATATCAATAAATGCAGAAAAAGCATTTGATAAGATCCAGCACCCATTTATGATAAAAACTCTCAGCAGAGTGGGAATAGAGGGAGCACACCTCAATGTAATAAAGGTCATATATGAGAAGCCCACAGTCAAGGTCATACTCACTGGGCAAAAATAATAAACGTTTCCTTAAGATTGGAAACAAGACAGGAATGTCTGCTTTTACCACTCTTATTCAACACAGTACTGAAAGTCCTACCCACAGAAATCACATAAGCAGAAAAAAATGAAAGGCATCCAAACTGAAAAGGAAGAAGTAAAACTGACATTATTTGCAATGACATGATACTATATAGAGAAAACCCTAAAGATTCCACCAAAAGACTACTAGAACTGATAAATAAATTCAGTAAAGTAGCAGGATACAAAACAAATATCTAGAAATCAGTTGCATTTTAATACACCAATAATGAACTATCAGAAACACTAATAAAACAATCAGATTTACAAGTGCATAGAAAAACAAAATACCTAGGAATAGATTTAACCAAGGAAGTAAAAGGCCTATAATGAAAAACCTGTAAGACATTGAAAAGAAATTGAAGAGCATACAAATAAGTGGAAGCATATACCATATTCATGGATACGGAGAATTAACATCATCTGAATGTTCATACTACAGTTATAAAGGACACATGGACAATAACAAGAGGGGTGGAAATGGGGGGAGGTGGGTAGGGCTGGGGTGCTGGGCTGGGGTGGGGGGAAAAGGCAGAAAACTGTACTTGAGCAACAATAAAAAAATTAAAAAAAGAATGTCAGCTTTAGTGTATAGTTTTTTGCCAAGACAGTTCATGCTTATGATTTTGTTTGCATATTAATTGTTTGTAATCCACCAGAGAGTTTTTGCTTTGCTTTGATTATTGTTTTAAGTAACATGATTGGAACCACTTCCCCCTCCTCCCATCTCTTCCCTGATTCTTCCTAAAGCCCAGAATGTTGCCAAGCTAAATAAACACACTTGTTAAATTAAAAAATGTTCATATCACCCAAAGCAAACTATAGATGCGGTGCAATACCTATCAAGATACCAATGGTGTATTTCATAGAACTAGAACAAATCTTCCAAATATTTATATGAAACCACAAAAGATCCCGAATAGCCTCAGCAATCTTGAGGAAGAGAAACAAAGTTGGAGATATCAATCACGCTCCCTGATAGCAAACTATACTACAAGTCCATAGTGATCAAAACAGTATGGTACTGGCATACAAACAGACATAAAGATCAATGAACAGAATAGAAAGCCCAGAAATAAGCCCACACCTTTATAGTCAATTAATATTTGAAAAAGGAGGCAAAAACATACAATGAAATAAAGATAGTCTATTCAATAAATGATGTTGGAAAAATTGGACAGATATGTGCAAAACAACAACAAAAAACCTTAGCAAAATAGAAACAGACTTATAAACAGAGAACAGACTGACAGCTGTCAGCAGGGAGGGGAGTTGAAGAGCTGGGTGAAAAAGACAAAGGGACTGAAGAAAAAAACTCTTAGACACAGACAATGGTATGGTGGTTACCAGAGGGAAAGTGGGGGTTGAGAGCAGGTAGAAAAGGGTATTGGGGAATAACTGATGACAGAAGGAGACATGACTTGAGGTGGTGAACACACACTGCAATATACAGATGAGGTATTTTAGGACTGTCCACCTGAAACCTATGTAATTTTGTTAACCAATGTCACCCCACTAAATTGAATAAAAAGAATAAAAAAGAACCAAGCCAGATTAAAGCTGTGTAAATACATGGTATCAACTCACAGAGTAACCCTGTTTTGATATGACACTTTCCTTAATCTTGTCATTCTGAATCAGGGGTAGGTATTATAAGGCCAAAGACTTTTTATTTTCTATTTCCTAACTACATGATTTTTATAACACTTTTGCTCACGTTAAGGGGAGGTCAAGTTTGAATCGAGTAAATGGAATAATAGGACTTATGTCAGCAAGGTACTCAAATGGGAGTATTGTCCCAAGGCATTTCCTCCTCCCTTTACTCAAAGACATTGTATATCTTCAAACAGTCACCTGTCTGGGGGAGGGGCGGATTCTCCCCTGTCTTGCTATTTCCATGAGAGCTCCTGTTCTTGAGGTTCACCTTCGTTAAAACTATACATTTCATACATATCTATCTGCTGAAGTTTTAGTATTCTGGAACTAAAATAGCACTTTCAGAGACTTGAGTCAGTTAATTGAGAGTATGGCATAGAACTCGACAAGTTTTTAAAATTTTTTCAATAAATCTGCTTTAATGTTACAAAAACAGAAACTGCTAAACTTTTAGAGAAATATCAAAAACAGCCAAAGGCTTACAGCAACTAAGTGCATGCATAGTCAAGAAGCCACTTTCAAGACGGTAAAACCGTTTTGCAGCGGTTTTTACTGCCCTTTCCACACAGCCTTGGTGGTGCAACAGTGCTCTTGGTCTGGAGGTGCCAACATCCCTGTCATCGGTTCTGTCTTTCAAACAGATCACATGGAGCAAACTTTATTTTCAACTTATTTTGTAAAGCTAAAGGCTACCTGAAGGACTGGCTTCTATTTCCCCTAATATGGATTTCAGATGGGAAAAGAGGTGAGCACTACTCATGAAATCTGCAGGAAGTGACAAAAGTACACACCTACAGATGCTTGGGCAGATATTATACATATAGATATACTCGTACAATAATAGACCATCTAATGCTGGGGCAAATTTCTGTGGAAATTAAGGGCCAAAGAACTATATATGTATACAAGGAACTAAAAAAGGCACACACATAAAAAGATAAGACCTCAGAAGGCTTTAATCTTTCACATTGGGCTGATCACTATGCTCAGAGCAATACTAGTTTTATTTTAAAAAAACACTTCAATAATATAGAGGCAATTTTCAAAAAATAGGATAGGGAGACTTCCAGTCAAGAGGGTAGCATAGATAGACGTGGCTCACCTCCTCCACAACCACATCAAAGTCACAATTAAAATGTAGAATAGTCATCACTCACAATATCAGAAATCAAGTTGAATGGAAGTCTGACAATTAAAGAAACCATATCGATCCAGACTGGTAGGGGTGCAGACTCAGAACAGGCTGGTCCCTCACCCACATGTGGTGGATAAAAATTCGGGAGGATATCTCAGGACAGAGGAGTCCCAGACCCAAGCCAGGATCCCCAGCCCAGGGTCCAGTACCAGGAAGATAAGTCCCCATAACTTCTGGCTGCAAAAACCAGTGGGAATCGAGTCAGTGGAAGAAACTGCTGGAATTCCAAGCAGTTGCTCCAAAAGAACCTACAGATGGACTCACCTACTCAGATTCACTCCCTCTGAGCTCCAGCACTAGAGTAGCAGGTTGAAGGGCATCAGCGATATACAAGGAGAAACTGAAGTGTCTGGCATCAAACAGATACCATATTCCCTTTTCTAAACCACCCCCCAACACAGCCAACAAGCTGGTGCCATATCAGAGACTCCATTAACCTGGTTAATACTATTTGATCCACCTTGGAGAGTCCCAAAGACTCTGTCCCACCCAACCTGGAGGCCCACCCAGGCTGTATTTCTGTATGAATGGCTGGTCTTGGCTCACAATTTACAACTTCCTAAATCCTATCAAATAAGCAACAGCTGGCCTTAGTACGCCCCAGGCCCAGCACTAGCAGTAGCAGCCTAGATTCACAGCTAGACTTCACCTGGGAATCTCCATGACCAGCACAAGTAGAGCATCTCAGATTGCTTTGTAGCTCAAGCTGGGTGGCCCTAGGCAAAACACAGGTGGAGAATGACCTCAGCCTGCACCACCTGGGAAATGCCACGGCCAATGCACCCAGTACACAGCTTCAGACAACATCGGAGCACCACCACCCTGCCCCTGCATAGCTGATCCTCCTTGAAGAACAGAATTTGGTGTTAAGTGAGCACAGCCAATCTTTGCAGCTGACTGGCCTGCGTAATCCCTCCCATTGATCTTCCAACAGCAACCAAGGCTCAACTACAAGAAGAGACTTGTCAGCCCACATGAAGGGCCCACCTCAAGTACTCATCTAGGGTATAGAAGAGGCTGTGACACTGGACCCTACAGGACACCTACTACATTAGGCCATGCTACCAGGACACAGAGTCAAAACAGCTCTACCTAATACAGAGACACAAATACAGGGAGGCTGACAAAATAAGAAACAAAAGAGACATGGCCTAAATGAAAGAACAGATCAAAATTACAGAAAAAGAGCTACCCAGAATGGAGATTAGCCATCTATCAGAGGCAGTGTTCAAAACACTGTTTACAAGGATTCTTAAGGAACTTAGTGAGGACCTCAGCAGAATTAAAAAGATCCAGCCAGAAACAAAGAATTCACTAATTGAAATAAAGAACAATTTACAGTGAAACAACAGTAGGGTGGTTGAAGCCAAGAATCAAATCAATGATTTGTAACATGTAGAAGTAAAAAATATCCAATCAGAGCAACAAGAAGAAAAAGGAATCCAAAAAAATGAGGAGATTATAAGCAGCCTCTGTGACAACTTTAAGAGGACCATCATTTTCACATTACAGAGGTGCCAGAGGAGAAGAGCAAGATATTGGAAATCTGTCTGAAAAAATAAGGAAGGAAAACTTCCCTAATTTGGTGAAGGAAATAGACATGCAAGTCCAGGAAGCACAGAGAGTTCCACACAAGATGGATGCAAAGAGGCCCACCCCAAGATACATCATAATTAAATTGCCAAAGGTTTCACTGTGCCTCCTCGCACAACCAAAATAAGGACAACAAAAATTTAGAAACAAAAATACAACCAGTACTGACAGAAAACTGAACTGTATGGAAGTCAGACAAACAAGGAGTTAAAGTAGACATTTTCATCCAGACCTGTAGGAGGGACAGAGTTGGGTGGCCAGGAAGAGAGGGGTTGGAGCAAAAAGTCCTGGCTGGCAGACCCAGTGAGGCAGTGGATTGTGCAGGTGCACCTCACACGAGGTGGTTGGCAGACATGGAGGTCCCACATTCACACACAGATAAACCAGGAGAAACTAGGGAGAGAGACAGACCTCACAACCCAGGACTCCAGTGTAGAAAAATAAAACCTCAAAACACCAATTGAAAAACCTGTGTGAGTTGAGGTGCCGGGCGAAACTCCCAGTCTCACAGAAGGGTTTGTTGGAGAGACTCACAGGGTCCTAAAACATACACAAGCCCACCCACCCAGGAATCAGCACCAGAAGGGCCCCATTTGCTTGGAGTAAGTGGCAGAAGTGACTGAAATCCGGCAGAGTGGAGCAAGCACCATTGTTCCTTCTCAGTCCCTTCCCCCATATATAGTGTTACAACGCAGTGACTGGGTTGCCAGGCCACCCCTTACTACATAACAGGCGCATCAAGACAAAAAAAAAAAATGGCCCAAACGAAAGAATAGATTAAATCTCCAGAATAAATAGAACTAAGGAACTAAGAGATAGCCGACCTACTAGATGCACAGTTCAAAGCCCTGGTGATCAGGATGCTCACATAATTGTTTGAATTTGGTAGCAAATTGGATGAAAAAATGAAGGCTACACTAAGTGAAATAAAGGAAAATGTACAGGGAATGAATAGTGATGGGAAGGAAACAGGAACTCAAATCAATGGAGTGGACCAGAAGGAAGAAATAAACATCCAATCAGAAAAGAATGAAGAAATAAGAATTCAAAAAAATGAGGAGAGGTTTAGCAACCTCCAGGACATCTTTAAACATTCCAATATCAGAATTATAGGGGTACCAGAAGGAGAAGAGGAAGAGCAACAAGTGGAAAAGTCATCTGAACAAATAATAAAAGAGAACTTCCCCAGTCTGGCAAAGGAAATAGACTTCCAGAAAGTCCAGGAAGTTCAGAGAGTCCCAAAGAAGTTGGACCCATGGAGGAACACACCAAGGCACGTCATAATAACATTACCCAAGATAAAATGAAGGAGAGAATACTAGAAACAATAAGAGATAAGGAGACAGTTACCTACAAAGGAGTTCCCATATGATTGTCAGCTGATTTCTCAAAGGAGACCTTACAGGCAAGAAGGGGCTGTAAAGAAATAATCCAAGTCATGAAAGGCAAGGACTTACATCCAAGATTGCTCTACTCAGCAAAGTTTTCATTTAATATGGAAGGGCAGATAAAGCACTCCCCAGATAAGGTCAAGTTCAAGTTCATTATCACCAAGCCCTTATTATATGAAATGTTAAAGGGACTTATCTAAGAAACAGATAAAAAACATGTACAGTAAAGTGATAACAAACTCACAATTATTAACAACCACATATAAAACAAAAACAAAAACAAACTAAGCAAACAACTAGAACAGGAACAGAATCACAGAAATGGAGATCACATGGAGGGTTAGCAACAGGGGAGTGGGAGGAGAGAGAGGGGGAAAAGATACAGAGAATAAGTAGCATAGATGGTATGTAGAAAATAGACAGGGGGAGGTTAAGAATAGTATGGGAAATGTAGAAGCTAAAGAACTTATAAGTATGACACATGGACATGAACTAAAGTGGGGGAATGTGGGTGGGAGAGGGTGTGCAGGGTGGAGGGGAGTGAAGGGGGGAAATGGGACAACTGTAATAGCATAATTAATAAAATACATTTTAAATAATAAAATGTCTCACCACCAACCAAAAAAATGAAATGAAATGAAATAAAATGCCAAAGGTTAAAGGTAGGTTTAAAGGTTAAAGGTAAAAGGTCAAAGGTTAAAGGTGGAAGAGAGAATCTTAAAAGCATCAAGAGAAATGTTAGTTACCTGCAGGCGAGTTCCTATAATACTGTCAGTTGATTTCTCAAAAGAAACTTTGCAGGCTAGAAGAGATTGCCAAGAAATACTCCAAGTCAAGAAAAGCAGGGACCTACAGCCAAGACTGCTCTACCCAGCAAAGCTATCATTTAGCATCGAAGGGCAGATAAAGATCTTCCCAGACAAGAAAAAGCTGAAGGAGTTCATCATCACCAAACCATTATTATATGAAATGTTAAGACTTATTTAAGAAAAAGATCAAAGCCATGAATGATAAAATGGCAAAAAATACCAATCTATCAACAATTAAATCTAAAAAAACTAACTAAGCAAATAAGAACAGAGACAGAATCATGGATAGAGAGAGCATTTTGATGGTTGTCAGATAGGAAGGGAAATGTGGGAGAATGGGTGAAGAGGTGAGGGGCTTACAAAGTACAAACGGGTAGTTACAGAGTATCCATGTGGATGTCAAGTCCAGTGTAGGAAACGGGTTAGCCAAACAATTTATATGTATGACCCATGGACATTTACAACTGTGGGGGGATTGCCAGAGGGAGTGGGGGTGCTTCAGTGGGGCAAAGGGGGGTAAGTTGGACAACTTTCATAGCATAGTGAATAAAACATAATTTTTAAAAATAGGAAAGATTGCTGTTTTTTCAAATGCCTCATTTTTAACAAGAAGACAGAGCATTAAAGAAATGGTAAACTATAGCCCACTGAAATGAAGAAAAGGAATTGACAGAAAAATCTCTGATGATGCCCTCTCATGAGACTTGCTAAATAACTCCTTATTTTTTCTTCTTTATAAATATATACTATTGATTATGCTATTACAGTTGTCCCATTTATTTCTCCACTTTACTCCCCTCCACCCTGAACCCCCCTCCCACCAGCATTCCCCCAGCTTGGTTCATGTTCATGGATTGTACATGTAAGTCCTTTGGCTTATCCATTTCCTATATACCATTCTTAACCTCCCCTTGTCAATTTTGCACCTACTAATTATGCTTCTTATTCCCTGTAACTTTTTCTCCATTCTCCGCCTCCTCCTCCCTGCTGATAAACCTACATGTGACCTCTATTTCTGTGATTCTGGTCCTGTACTAGTTGTTTGCTTAGTTTGTTTTGG
>PVKM010038160.1:0-14205 GCA_004027735.1 Carollia perspicillata
CCACCTTCATGACCTAATTTAAATGTAATTCTCTCCCAAAGGCCCCACCTCCAGATACTATTACATTGTGGGTTAAGGTTTCCACATATGATTCTGGGCAGGTGCAGAGGTCTCATTCAGTCTATAACAAACTACCTGTGAAGAGAACTATATGTAAGAATGATTTTAAAAAGCATAAAGGATATGAAGCAATGAAGAAAAACTGAAAAAGTGAAGAACTAAGCATCAGTCAGTTGAGCAACATTTACTATTTACTACCTACCTCTACCTTTGAAGTCAAGACTTCATTTATTTTCTGCACTAAAAAGTAAGGAGGAGTGTCACATAAGTGAATTCACACTGGTAATAATTTACAATAGTCACTATTATCATAATAATGTTGCTTAACCAACTACTACCAAATCTTAAAGGCATTCACAATAAGCAATGATTTCTCACTCCCACATCTGTGGTCAGCTGGCGTTCAGCTAATCTTGGCTGGATTGGCTCCATCAGACTCTGGTTCTGGGTAGGGTTAGTGGCTACCCTAAATATGTTAGATATGTTCTCGTGGAGAGTGGCACGAGCACGTAGGGGCTAATTTGATTGTGCAAGTGCGCTTCAAGCCTCTGCCACTATGTCTGCTCACATCTGAACCTTTGGACAACCTTTAACTCTCTGAAACAACATCAAGCCCAAAGACAAGGTGTGGGAAAGAACACTCCATCCACCACATGAACAGTGAAAGGGCATGGGTATGTACTGTTACTCTGGGGAAAGGAAGAACTGGCATCACTAAGTCAACCTACCACATGATCTATTTCATTTCAAGGGATCATTCAACAGTGACAATGCTTGGGCTCAAGTCTGATAACGAAGAACTTCTGAAGACTGAATTTAAGTACTAACACTGTGAACTCTGCAAATCTCAGACACTTACAATCTGCTTGTATATTACCAAAATACAGTTTATTTTTCATCATGGCTAATAGCTCTTGGACTTTAAAAATGTTTTTTTTTTGGTTCTTTCTATTTTTTTATGGAGGCAATATGGTGCCTTGGAAAGAACGTCAGTGGGGATTCAAACAGGCAGTCTCCAGTCCTGTATCTGCCACTGATTAACTCTGACCGTCAGCAAGTCATCTTGAATTGTTTTGGCCATGCGCCTTCCTTCTGTAAAATGAGGATTTGAACTGGATGGTTACACTTCCTTCCACCCCTACTACATCACGAGTGTATGTTTACTGACATGGATGTCAGCCAACAGAACTTGCCTCATCTTTCTCTTTTTTTTTATCATTATTGCATCATATTGAGTTCCCTGTACCAAAAATACATGTGTAAACCAAAGTTGGGATCTTGTCTAGAGTCATAAACAACATTTAAATATTCCTTGGATGGACCCAGAGTGAAATGCCCCACCCTCATTTCCTGGCCATGTATTGTCAGATGTGGAGGATTCCTGGCAGTGAAGTAAAGCTCACCCATGATCCCAAATTTTAAGTTGTGTCCAGAACAGAGAGGATTTGCAGAGCAGAAAAGATACACAAAACATGTTTATTTATATCTCCCAGGTTTGCGTGGAAATCTAAAGTGTGTTTTGTTAATATGATGGTATTTGTCTTTCTGAAATTAGCATACATTTCATGTTTGTTTGGGAAGTTATTAACATCACATATGCTTCTGGACAGTGACAGATCAGCAAACTGTGTTTACAGAGCATTGCATGTTCTCCTACCACACCACAGCTGAGGTCTGACTCAGGCCGAAGCCCCAAGTGACTATAAACCAAACAATTATTTTTTTAGTCCTAATGTGTTTGCTTCCTAATGACCCACAGCCTTAAACTTACACTGGGCAGGACGACAAAAACTTTCTTTTTTTATGCTCCAGGCCCCAGCAGGGCAAGGCGCATTCTGGAAGACTAGTTGTGGGTGACCAAAATGCAATTTAAAACTTCAGCAGCCTTTGATCAGGGTAGCTTGCTGACTTTTAATTGTTTCCAGAGTGCTTGTTTGAAAATTTGTTAGATTACACATCACTTGCAATGGGAATTGATGGCTGAATATACTGCCTTAATTCTTGGCTGGAAAGGAGTTATGCTTATTTCAGTTAAATTTAGGAAGCTGAACTTTTGGCCAAGAAACTTAAAGGTGATTTCAGTTGCTGTCTCTTTTCACCCATACCCAAAATAACAAGACATGAACTCAGAGGACCTCAGGAAAGAGGGCCGTAATTAGTTGCTGGTATTTTTTCTCCAGCTTCACTAACTTTAATCAAATCATCCTTTTTCCTTTCCTCTTTATGGACAATAGTGAATGTTAGAACAACAAAGTTGCCCCTAAACAAATTTGAGAAGTCAGAGCAAAATTGATATCAAATACGATTTCTTTAAAACCAGATATGTCAAAATCCTTCTGTGTTTGTGGGTGAGAATCAGCCACTTCCGTTGTGAAGTAAATGAAAAGCCACAAAGAATGAGAGTGACCTTTTCTTAGCAGCCCAGTGCTCAGAACCTGCCTCTTCCAACACTCATGCTCTCTTTGGGCGACCTCACGTAAGTGCCACAGATTCAATGATGACTTTTGTGCAGATAACATTTACAGTTTCATTTCTGGCCACAAGCTCAGCTCTTCCGCTTATATTTCTGGTGGCTGCCAACTAGACATCGTTGACTGAACGGAGATCATGCATGCACCCCCAGTTCAATGCAGCTAATGAGAGTTGATTGTCTTTACCTACCCCACACGTTATGGCCACTTCCATTTCTTTCTGTTTTGAATTTTGTGCATGGCTCCACCATTCCACGGTTCCAACCATAGCCACGAACTTGGACATAATCTTCAATTGCTCACTGTCCCCCATGTCTTACATCAAATCAGTTACTGAGCCTTATTTATTAAGTACCTCCACTGTCATGTTTTTCCTAAATTCATCATCCTTTTCTGCTCGCAATGCCTTGGAAATATATTTAATAGGATCCCGAGCCTTCTAACTTGACTGATGCTAATCCATCCTATATTTTAATGTTAAAATTCTCTTCCTTAAGCCCATTTGATGATGTCACTTCCAGGTTAGAGTTAGTTAATGCTCTGCAGCCTAAAGGTTAAATGCCTAGACTTCTAAGCAGGACCTAAAAGACTTCCTGTTGCCAGCATTGCACTATTTCTTGATATTTGCTTTCTGCATAAAACCTCTGCTCCTAGCACCCTAGGTTGCAGTGATAAGACTATTTGTACACGTTTGATATGCTCTCTAATACGCGGTGCCTAGTACTTGCCCCTTCCTTTGCCAGGAATCCTGCCTCCTTCAAATCCTTACTTCATCTTCAAAAACTGAAGTTCAGATGTGACATCTTTGTGTGAATCCTTAAAACCCCACTGGCAAAGTCAAATACACTCTCCTTCCCTGCTCTCACAGAATCTAGTGGAAACACATGTTCTTAGGGTCATCAACTGTCCCTAATCACACATGGCTCTTCCTGTTTTAACATGGAACACCTTTTGCCCAGGAAATCGCTCGGTCTCTGGCAAGCTAGAACGGTGGTTCGCCCTTGACACAGCACGTTGTCACTGTTTGCATGTGTCTCATCCATTAGGTTGTGAGCGTCTTGAAATCAACAAGATCTAATTCAACTTTGTAGCCCTAAAAGTTGAGCGATGTCTGCAGAATAATAGATGTAATAATGGATTTAATATTGCAATGTTTTGCTCTTCTCTGTCCCACCCTCAAAATCTTTAAAGGATGTGGGTATTAACTCCAGTTTTTATAAACATAAAAAGGAATACATCCAAGAGAAATGTAATGACCTGCCCAAAGTTACACTAGCACACTACACATAGATGGTTTTCTGATTACTAAAGGATGCTCATTCATCCATAAATAAACTGAGTAAATCATTGGCTAGGGTATTCTGTGATATGTTAGATTGAATAATTTTCTGAGCACAAACTGACTGGGGGAAGATAATTAAAATCAGATAAGCAGTTAATTACCAGCCCCTCCACTCAATTAAATTTTGAAATAGTTATTTGTTCAAATTAGACATCTTCAAACAAGATTGACTGTCTAGATATAACTAGTACAACCAAAACGATGCAAAATTAAAATCAATGTTATTTTCTCAAGAACTAAATAAGTTAGTTTAGAAAGGAGACCACTGAGATTTTCCAGTTAACCTGTTTATAATTTTCAGTCACATATCTATTGTTTAATATAGTGGTTCTCAACTAGGAGGAATTTCATTTGTCCTAAGAGATCACTGGCAATTTTTCAACTTTCATAACTTGGGGAAGGACGGAAAGACCAGGGATGCTGCTACACATCCTACAGCGCACAGACCGGCTCCCGGCCCACAGCAGAGTTTTCCAACCCCAGAAGTCAACAGCGTTAAGGTTAAGAAATCCTAACTTAAACTGCAAAAGAAGTAAAGCAAAGATCATCACATACATATTTTAATGAACTCTTTTACAAAATGTGAAATGTTAGCAGAAGATTCCACAAATATTTTGAAAATGTCACCCATAATCTAATAAGGGACTGTGATACGTGTTCGCTTTAAGCATACTGTGAGTTAATACAATCATTCCAGGGATAGGCCTTGGGGAGGGCTTTCCTATGACAAAGGACTGCACCGCTGCATTGCAAATTCCGCTGTTTGTTTCCTCTCCACCCAGGTGGTCCCTCCACTTGATTTGATAACAGTGAATAGCGAATGAAGAAGGGTGAATATCATTCATTCTGGTAAACCAGAATCTAGTTTTTATATAGTATTAAGGCTAGTTGACATCTTATATTAACTAATTATATCAATATATAATTAAAGAGACAAACTATTGTCATATAATATAAAGCATAACCATGTTGAAGTTTATATATAATACAAATATATTCTGAAGTATATCTACATTATATATACAGGGTGAGGAAAAAGTAAGTTTATAGTTGGTTGTATGGGAAATAATACAATAATTAATAAATAATAATATAAGAATGAACTGTGTTTCACATACTCACAAGTGTAAACATACTTTTCTCCACCCTGTACATACTGGGTATTCAGTTTTAACAGAATATGTATATATAGATGCATTTTTAATGGTGGAAGTAGAGGTGGTTTAAATTTAGTTCTCCAGTATCAACAAACATCCCTTTAAAAAATTATGTGTACTTTTTCTTGTTTGAATGAAACAATTTATGCTTATTGCAGATATCTTTACTCAGAAAACATTGTTTTAAAATATCCTATAATCCAAGCATTTAAAGGAAATGAAATAAAAGCATTTGAGTGTATTTGTTTTAGTTGGTAATTTGTAAAAGATTTAAAATTTTTTATTACACTTATATAAACAGTTTTGAATCATGCTTTCTTTACTCAACATTATATCATAAAATAGCCTTCTAAAAACGTCACTTCACTATTGAACAAATTCCATCGTATGAATAGACCGTAATATATTTAATAAATCTCCTAAAGGTGGATATTTGGGATTTTTTCTCTGCTTTGCTATAATAAATAACACCATGATGAACATTCCTGTACATAAATCTCTAGCCCTTTCTCCAATTATTTACTTGGGATAGATTCCATGAACTAAAATGTTGGGGTCAAAATGGAGCCATTTAAGGTTTTGAGTTTCAGTGATATAATCCATAAAACAGAAATAATAAACTATGGCCTTTCCCTAGTCCATAGTATAAAAGGGTCATAGAACAGCGATTTATTAACATAAACTGTAGACAAGGCATCCGACTGTGAAGTTATCTCTGCATGTGGAAATACAGGAGGGGGCCAGAGAATACTCACAGGCCCTGTTACAGAAATAGGCCTGTTCATGTTTATTTTTGCTCTGGTTCAAAAGCTTCGAGTCATTATAAGACCCCCTTTTTCAGGTAGAATGTGGCAGGCAGAATGTTCTGAGGAGAGCTATACCTGTGATGACTACTTTCCCCAAAGGTATAGAAAAAAAAAAAAAGCAATCCCAGTTTATACGTACTGTAACATGCACGTTTTATATCATTCAGTACTGATGTAGTGAAATTAACTGAGAATCTGTGCTATCTTTAATAGTTTATTGCTCATTTTGTTTCTGACCTTGTCATATTACTGCAGTAGCTATTATCTCCATTTCACAGAGAACCCTGAGGATCTGAGGGAGGGCACTGAGTAAATTGGCCACGTAACCAGGTGAGTAAGTGGAAAATTCAGCATCTAAACTCTTATCTTTATGACCGCTAAGCAACTGTTCTTCAACCCCGTGGCCCATATTCAATCTAGGACTTGGTGCCTACATTTTCTAGATTCATCTTCTGACTTTATGTGTACTCTATCTCCTTTAGTAAGCAATTTTCACACATCTAGTTTAACTGATCCTAGATTTCTTCTCACATGTTTAGATATTTCCTGTCGCTCCCTTTCTTCATTTGACACATTCATACCCCCCATGAAATATGGGTTCCCAAATTACTGTTTTCTGAATATCATAACTCGGCCTATTATACAATATGGGTGCTTTATAAGTGCTATACTTAAAACTCATTGGATAACTCTAGTCTACATTAAGAAGCAATCAGTGAATATAAACATGTGTATGTAAGCATGCTCCTTCACCTTTAAAATAGATAATCAGATTGTCATGGTGCAATTTGATTTTACATTTTGTTAGTGCTTACACTGGGCAAGAAATGTGCTAGGGCGAGGGTTGGGTTGGGTTAGATGAATGACTTGCCCAGGATCACCAACGGCAAGAGCTTTGCAGACACCACACCACATCTCATCCAGGCTTTCAGAAACACCTGCTACAGTCACTTTTATGCCTGTAGTACATTTGCTTCCTCTGTCTCTTCAACCTGTTTGTCACTGTGAAATCCTTGAAAACACAGTTTAAACATCCCCTCTCCCCGAGGCCTTCCTCTCCCAGTGTCCCTGCACTGGGCAGAACTGTTCACACCTTGCTCTCTCAAACAGCACATTGCCCTAGTGGAGCAGTCGTAGCATACAGGCCATAAAGTCAGACGTCCTGTGGTAGAAGCTGCTAGTGTGATCCTAGGCAAGTTCAACAGCCTGGCTCAGTTTCTTCACCTATAAAATGGGACTAATATTATGTCCACACAGGGTGTTTTAGTATCTTATATATAAGGATAAAGTTTTGAAACAGCATCTCAGTCGTAGAAGGTAGAATAACGGCTCCTCAAAGATGCCCAGATTCTAATGTCCAGAATCTGTGAATATGTTGCCTTCACGAAAAAGGACTCTGCAGATGTGATACAGGTTAAGGACCTCAAGATGGGAAGATTATTTTGGGACCAGTTATAAGAGTTCTTAAAAGGAGAGAACCTTCCCAGCTATGCTCAGAAAAAGGAGCAACAGAAGAATGGCCAGAGAAACAGAGCACTGCAGCCTTTATCGATGCGGGAACGGTAGCCTCTTGAGGCTGGAAAACAACGAAGAGGTTGATTTTTCCCTGGAGCCCGCAGAAGGAACACAGTGTGGCTGATACCTTTTTTTAGCCTGGTAAGACCCTTGTCGGACTTCTGACTGAAGGTAATATATTTGTATTGTTTTAAGCCACTAATGTGGTAATTATATGTTTATCCTGGCCTTATTGAAATGCTGCTTTATCATATGGACTGCTAATGAAAACAAAAAGGACAGGCACTCGAAGCTTATAAAAAGTTCATGAACTATGTTTTCACCTAGGCTGACTGTTCAAGTGAACAATTGTTTGAGTTAATGGAGTGAAGACTTGTTCAATGACCGTTTAAAGTTCTTTTTCTCATGGTTTCTGTTAGGAATCAGTTGCAAGGTTTTGAAGCTTCTAAAGGTCTTTCTGTTATGCAGTAGATTAAGTGATAAATATTAAACTCAAATTATTTGCATTATTCATTCACTTACTATTCTACAAATATCTTTTGGAAATTTACTCAAGGAAAGAAAGCGTTAAAAATGTATAAAAATGCACTTAATAAACCCCCTCTGACTGCATGGAACATTCAGACCAATAAAATACAAATAACTAAAATGCCACAACATGAGACACTTGAGGTCTGGATTTCCCTTGCAACTCTTGGTCACAAATGGTCCCTGACACATGGCAGGAACACAGAGAAATCGGAGAACTGCTGAGTTGACTGTTGTATATGCCATAAAATAATTTGAAAACTCACAAAAGGACAATTAGTGACAACATCATAGAAGAGGTACAGCTTTAAATACTCATGGAAAGGTGAGTAGAAACTAAGAAGACAGGTGAAGAACTTGGCCAAGGTCAAAGGCCAGGAAGAAGTGAGAATATTTAGAAACTGCAGATACTTGAGTTTGAAGGCCTGGATTCTATATTGAAAACACAATAATGAAAAATAGGGCTAATGAGTATATTGCATACGGATCCTAAGAATCTGGGTTTACAAGAGCGTCGCAGCACTAGAAATCTGAATAAAGTGTGTGAATACCCACAACACATGCTTCTTTAGTCAAATAAGTTTGACTGAATTAAACGAAGTTAAGCAGACTTTTTTAGTGCAGCATTTTTAGGCCTCACAAAGTTAATGTGCAGTAGGTACTTCATGTAAAGAAAGTATGTCTATACGTCTTACCTATTATTCCATGAGCAACTACCCCAAAACAGTGGCTTTAAATATCATTTATTATTTCTCATGACTTTGTGGGTTGGATGAGCAGTTTTGTGCTTACTCAGCTGGTGAATAAGCTTGTCAACATTTTGTTTAATCTTTTAAGACAATCATATGATTTTTATCCTTCATTTGGTTAATGTGGTGTATCCCACTGATTGATGTGTAGGGGTTGAACCATCCTTGCATCCCTGGAATAAATCCCACTTGTTCATGGTTCAAGATCTTTTTAATGTATTGTTGAATTTGGTTAGGTAATATTTTGTTAAGAATTTTTGCATCTATGTTCTTCAAGGATATTGGCCTGTAATTTTCTTTTCTTGTACTGTCCTTGTCTGGTTTTGGTATCAGAGTAGTGTTGACCTCATAGCATGAATGAATTTAAATGTGTTCCCTTTTCTTTATTTTCTTCAAGGAGTTTGAAAAATATTGGTATTAAATCTTCTTTAAATACTTGGTAGGATTCGCTGTGATGCCATCTGGTCTGGACTTTCTTTTTGAGGCTCTATCAGGAAGAAGACAAGGATGCCCACTTTCTCCAATTTTATTCAACATAGTACTGGAAGTCTTAGCCAGAGAAATTAGACAAAAAAATGTACAAATGAAAAAGGAAGAAGTATAAATGTTTTTGTTGGCAGATGACAGGATATTATAGAAAACCCCAAAGAGACAACTAAAAAACTGTTAGAACTGGTTAACAATTCAGTATAGTTACAGGATAGAAAATCTATATATAAAAATCAATTGTTTTTGTATATGCTAATAACAAACTATCAGAAAGAGATATTAAGAAAACAATCTTATTTACAAGTTCATCAAAAAGAGTAAAACACCTAGGAACAATTTTGGTGAAAGATCTGTGAAAACAGTAAGATATTGGCTAAAAAAAAATGAAGACAACAAAATAAATGGATAGATATCCCATGCTCATGAACTGGGAGAATTAATATTGTTAGAATGCCCATGCTACCCAAAGCAATACACAAATTCAATGCCATGCCTGTCAAAATCCCAATGATATTTTCACTGAAATAGAAAAAACAATTCTAAAATTTTTATCAACCTGCAAAAGACCTCCAATAGCCAAAGAATTCTTGAGAAATAAGAATAAAGTTGAAGGTACCACACTCCCCAGTTTCAAACTATATTATAAAACCAGAGTAATCAAAACAGTATGGTGTTGGCAAAGAAACAGACACATAGACAATAGAACAGAATAAAGACATTAGGAATAAACCCATGCATCTATGTCAATTAATTCACAACAAAGGAGCCAAAAATATACAGTAGGAGAAGGACAGTCTCTCAGCCAATGGCGTTGGGAACAATGGACAACCACATGCTAAAGAATGAAACTAGACCCCATCTTATACCATACATTCCTTATAGTATCCAGAACAAATAAGAAACATATACCTCAGCAACGACAACAACAATAAAAACAATTAATTCAATTAAAAATAGGTAGAGGATCTGAATAGACATTTTTTTCAGAGAAGACATCCAAATGGCCAACAGGTACATAAAAGATGTGTATCATAACCAATAATCAGATAAGAGCAAATAAAAATCACAATGAGATATCTTATACCTGTTAGAATGGCTGTCATCAAAAAGACAAGGGATAACAAGTGTTGGTAAAGGTGTGAAGAAGAGAGAACCCTTATACACTGCACATTGGAATGTCAATTGGTGCAGCAACTGTAAAAAACAATACAGAGGTTCCTTAAAAATTAAAAATAAGCATACCTAGAATTGCAATATTATCTAGCACTCCCACTTCTGGGTATATATCCAAAGGAAATGAAAGCAGGATATCAAAGAGATATCTGAACTACCATGTTCATTGTGATAGCCTAGATGTGGAGACAACCTAAGTGCCCATCAACAGAAAAATTGACAAAGCAGATATAGTACATACATATTTTACAGCCATCAGAAAGAAGGTAATCCTGCCATTTATGACAACACGGATAGACTTTGAGGGCATTATGCGAAGTGAAATAAACCAAAAAGAGGAAAACAAATACTTCATGGTATCACTTATGTGGAATCTAAAAAAAAGAAAAGTCAAACTCAGAATCAAAGAGTAGAAAACTGATTGCCAGGGTAGGTAAATGGACAAAATAGAGATGTTAGTGAAAGGTACAAAGTGTCAACTATAAGATGAATAGGATCTGAGAATGTAACGTAATACGATGGCTCTAGATGGTAACAATATGTTGTGCAATTACAATTTTCTAAGAAACTGGAGCTTAATGTTCTCACCAAAAATTGAACAAAATAATAAAATAATAATAAAATAAAACAAATATATATGTGAGAAGATGTATATGTTAATTAACTAGATGGGGGAATCCTTTCAAAATATATATGTATAGTAAATGACCATGATATACACTTTCCGTATCTTACAATTTTATATATTGATTGTACTTCAATAAAGCTGAAACCTTTAAAAAAAGATAAATAGGATGATAATATGAGAGGAACTTATGCCAGGGGAGTAGAGAATGAAACCGTTTATGAAGGGAAGCAACAGAGCCAATGTAAAGACACAAGTGACCCATAAAAACGGGGTGATCCAGGAGGAAAGTGAAGACCAGAGGTGGGTAACTATTATAGTTTGCACAGGACAGTCACCTCCGTTAGGACGACCATCCAGTTCCTCTGTAAGCAGAATCTGAGACCAAGTATAGTAGGAGACATATTCAAGTGCCTAGTAGCCAATACTTGTAAAGGGAGGGGAAGGAAGCAGAACTGGGCAGAGAGAGAACTGTGGTGGGCAGAATAATGGACTCTCAAAGATGCCCATATTCTAATCCCTGGAACCTGTGACAAAGGTTACATGGCAAAGGGGAATTAAGGGTGGGGATGGGATAAAGGTTGCTAATCAGCTGACCTGAAGATAGGGGTATTTTCCTGGATTATCTAGATGGGCCATTAACAACCGAAGAAGGAGTCAATGTCAGAGTGATACAATTTGAGAAAGACTCAACCAGACACTGCTGTATCGGAAGATGAAGGGAAGGGCCATGAGCCAAAAACATGGGTGGCCTCTAAAGCTAAGAAAGGCAAGGAAATGAATTTAATGGAGCCTCCAGAAGGGAACAAAGCCCTGTTGACACCTACAGTTTAGTCACATGAAACCTATGTCAGACTTCCAACCCACAGACCTTTTGCTTGTTAAAATTTTATCTTTTTCTGCCTCTGCATTTGAGGCAATTCGTCAAGGCAGCTGAAGAAAACTACCACACAGAGCTATGGTTCCAGCTCAGTGGCACACTGGGCCAATGCAATGGCAGGCCAAATTCTGCCTCTAGAATGACCCTTCACAGTTGTCCCACATTGGGTCAAGATGGCAGGCCTTTATATTCGTTTATTGATCCATCATTGGATGTGAGGTATCCCAGGAGGAATGACTTTGGGTCAGGTGGTTCCCTGCAGCCAAGCAATCTCTGGAGAGGCTGAGAGCTAATGTTTGCCTGCCAGTAGTACCCCCGACAAGTTGGACAACAAGTCTCTCATGGACGGGGGAATAATCTGGGTAGCACACAACTCTGTCCTCCACACTCACTACCCATAAAACTCATCACCCAAACTGGAACAATTAAAACATAACACTCTTAATAATGATGTGTGGATGGCAAGTCTACATCCAGCCTGTCCTAATCCATCTGGAAACAGGATCCTTACCCACATTGGTGAATGGGAAGGACGTTCTTACTAAAATTAAGTATTTGAGTTTTAGAAGTAATTCCATTTCATGTCATCTCCAATCTTCAAATTCTCAGGCCCAAAATACTCAAATGATCCCTCAATTCTCTTCTTATTTCACACCCTACATCCAATCCTCTAATAAGTTGTTTTGGCTCTACCTTCTAATTGTACCCCCAAACCAACCAGCTCCCATAAATTGTACTATTCCCATCCTGGTCTGAGGTCACCACTTTTTTTCTGTTGGGTTACTGCACTTCTTAACACATCTTCCTTGCCTGCCATTTCTTAGCAGACTGATTCTTTTGAAATTTAAGGCAAACATAGTCCATTTTCTGTTCCCAGTGCTGTAAAAAAGTGGCTGCCTATTTCACTTAGTGGGAAAGCCAGCATCTTCACATAGCTGGCAAGGTTGTATGTAATTTCTATCCCAAAGTCACTGCTTTGATGTCATCTCCTACCACTCTCCTCCTGCTCTCAGTCCTCTCCTGCTGCAGTGGCCTTTCTGTCATGCTGCAAACACTTTAAGCACAATTACCTTACAGCACCCGCACCAAATCATACCTGGAATCCTCTTCTCCAGATATCGGCCTGGCTAACACTTTTACCTTCTTCAGGCTTTTGCTCAAATCTTACCCTCCTAATACAGACCACGCTGGCTATTCTACTGCAGTTTGTAACTGCAGGCACTATTTGCTCTTTCTCAGTCATGGCCAGTCTGTTCCTTTTTTTTTTTTTCACTATAGTATTTGTCCCTTCTAACATAGAATGCTCTTCCCTGGAGTGTGCTAGAATATAAGCTCCATGAGGGCATGATTTTTTCCTGTTTGTTCATATCCCCAGCATCAACAAAGTGTCTGGTGCATAGGACACAGCCAACAAATGTCTGTTGACTAAATGCATTTTTATAGCACTTTTTGATATGAGAAGCCATGTTGCATGCTGACTTTAGAATCTTCTGTGAGGCTACCCAGGTTTGTGGGAAGAGTTCAGTAATGCAAAGGACTGAATGTTTGTATCCTCCCCAATTCATACATGAAAGCCTATTCCCCAATGGGACAGTGCTTGGAGGTGGGGCTTCAGGAAGGTGATCAGGTAATGAGGTGATTAGGACAGAGCCCTCATGAATAGTATTAGTGTCCTTCTAAAAGAAGCCCCAGAAAGCCCCCTTGTCCCTTCCACCATGTGAAGTCACAGGAAGAAGGCACCTGCCTATGAGTCAGGAGCAGCCTACTGGTGCCTTGATTTTGAATTTCATATGGCCTCCATAAACAGAATAAATTTCTACTGTTTATGAGTCATTCAGCCTATGGTTTTCTGTGATAGCACCCCGGTTGGACTAAGTAACAAAATATAAAGTACTAAACACAAAATCTTAAATCTAGTGAGCATTCAACATGGTAGGTTTTCTCATTTTCATTGTATTCATTACTATTTATTATTACTATTATAATCTTAGATTCCACTATATCTCCACATGTGGCTCATCTGTTTGTTGAAGCAGAATAACTTCTTATTTCTCAGAATAGCCTATGTTTTCTCATTTTCAGAGATCATTCAACCTGTTCCTTGGTATCAATTATTTTTCTCATCTACTTATGTACAGAATCGCTCCATGATTTAATTTTCAGCTTTAATGCCAATACCTCTGTGACGTCTTCACTGAACACCACTCATATGGTAAATCCAGAAGTGACCTCTCTTTCCTGTGGTCCCATACATACTGCCTATCTCCTGGCTTTCTGGGGTATATAGCCTTTCTCCCCGAAAGACTTTCAACATTTTGCTTTTTTAATTTTATTATTTATTATTTTAACATTTTATTTATTTATTTTTCTCAGTTCTTTTTTTTATTGTTGTTCAAGTATAGTTGTCTTC
>PVKM010038161.1:0-14189 GCA_004027735.1 Carollia perspicillata
ATAATACTGATTCTATTCTGTAACCATAATAGATTCAAACTAGAGATAAGTAACTAAAATACAACAGATAAAATCTCCAATCACTTGGAAATTGAACAACACATCTCCAGGTACTCCATGGATCAAAGAGGAAATCTCAAAGGAAATAAAAACAATATACAGAAATGAATTAACATAAAAACATAACATCTATAAATTTGTTGGTTGCAGTGAAAGCAAGGTGGCGAGAGAAATTTAAAGTACTACATCTTTCCATTAGAAAGAAAGGGAAGATCACAATTCAATAATCTAAGTTTTATCTGAAAAAGAAAAAAAGTACAAAGTAACCTGAAAGCAAGCATAAGTCAAGTAATAACTATATGAACAGAAATCAATAAAATTGAAAATAGAAAAAACATAGACAAGGCTATTTCTTAAAAATACAATAAAATTAATATCAAGACTGAGAAAGATAGAGAAGAAAACAAAACCACCAGTTTCCAAAAGAAATGAGGGTAGCATCACAACAGATCCTGCAACCATTAAAATGATAATAAGGAAATACTGTGACAATTTTATAATCATAAGTTAAAAACAAATAGAAGAAATTGACTGATTCTTCAAAAACCACACATTCAGCCACAGTGAAATAAATAAACTGAATGGGCCTGTAACCATTAAAGAAATTAAACTTGTAATTAAAAATTGACCAGAGGGGAGAGGGGAGGGGATTTCAGGGGAAAAGGGGAACGGTTTGCAGGAACAAGTAAGTATAAAGGACACATGGACAATAACAAGGCTGGGGTGGAAACGGGAGGGAGGTGGGGAGGGCTGCGGGGTGGACTGGGATGGGGTAAAAGGCAGAAAACTGTACTTGAACAATAATTAAAATAAGATAAAATAAAATACTCACAAAAAAAATCTCCAGGACCACCCAGACAGTATCACTGAGGTTGGCATTTCTGGGTGAAAGGGGCATTCTCTTTGGGACAGAGTGTCTGCCTCTTGGGTACTGTGGTTCCCCATGTGAATGAGACCATTAGCCACAGCCTGCCTGAGATGATTTTAAAAGAGAACCTTGTGCTGAATTTGCCGCAAAGCACAAGCATCTATGCCTGGCATTTACTTCCTCTCCCTCTTTCTTGTGCCATATATCCTGAGCTCATCAAGACCATAGATTCATTGCTCTAGCTCCGGGGCTTCTCCAGGGCTTCTGATGTTAACAACGTCCTGGAAGTACAGTTCACAGGCTCCAGCTGCAGAACACCCCTCCCTTTGCATGGTTTTGTCCAATCACTAGCTAGGAAAAAGAAAGATATGAGAGGATACTGAAAAAATGTTTTGGATAATGACAGGAATGTTGGGTATGTCCAAATTGGGGCTTCCAGAAGCAGTGGACTTGGCTGCTCAGGTTGAAGGTAAGGAGGTTCAGTGGCCATGCAGGGCATCCCTCTGATACCAAGTTTGGTGGGGGTGGGAGGCAAGGAAAAATGGTCTGGATCTCATACTCTGGAAGAGACAGGCTTGAGCAGGAGGGATATAATTAAAGCAGCAAGCTTTCTTTAGTTAAAATGCTACTGTAATGAATCTAAAAATAATGACATTTTAAGCTTTTTATTAAGAGATGTTCCCAGGTTTGATCTTGGCTCTGATTCCTGGCTGCATAATCTACAATTGTTACTGAACCTATAAAATGGAGATAATGATATAGTTTTCCTTACAATTGTTGTGAGAATTAAACAAGAATGTTCAATAAATATAAGGTGTCCTACACAAAAATAGATAGAAAGAAAAACGGAAAGAAAAAACTAATGGAAACCAAAATAACCATTATCTAGGTTATTTTCAACAGCTTTATCAAAGTGCAGTTGACATACAACAATAAGCTGCATTTACTTAAATCCTAATGATTTGATAAGTTTTGATATATGTACACATCTGAAAAACCATCATGACTATCAGAACAAGGAATTCACTTTGTAGTCCATCCTCCTTCCTCTCCCGAATTCTTAACTACCATGATAGCATTTTTTGGTTCTGACTTCTTTCATCCACATAATCATTTTGAGATTCATCAGTGGTCTTGTTTCAATACCTGGTTCCTGTGTAGTAAAAAGGAATGAGGTATTTGGGTTGTTTTCAGATTTTGTTTACTCAAACAGTGCTGCTGAGAATATTTGGCCAAAAATGTTTTTACAGACATATACCATAGTTTCGCTTGCGCGTTATTGCCTAGAATGGGACTAGCTGGATAACAACCTGTGTGTATAATTAACTTCCTAAGAATCTGCCCAGAAGTTTTTCAAAGTGATTGCACCATTTTACATTTCCACTAGTAGTGTTTGTTAATTTTTCCACAACCTCACCAACATTTAGTATGGCCAGCATGATTCATTCTAGCCATTTTAATAGATGTGTAGTGTTATCTTGTGTTTTTAATCTTTATTTCCTTAGTGATTAATGATTGAGCATTTTTTCATGTGCTGATTTGCCATCAGTATATGTTCTATGATGAAATGTCTACTCAAACCCTTTGCCTATTTTATGTTGGGTTATTCATTTGTTACTAAAGTTTGAGAATTTTGTTATGTATTGTTAATACAGGTCCTTTATCAGATAAATGTTTTTTGTAAAGATTTTATTCCAGTGTGCAGTTTATCTTCTCATTCTGTAAAGTGTCTTTTTTTAAGGTTTTATTTATTGAGATTTAGAGAAAGGGGGAGGACGGGCAAAAGAGAGGGAGTGAAACATTAATGTGTGGTTGCTTCTCACACTCCCCCTACCAGAGACCTTGCTCACAACCCAGGCATGTGCCCTGACCAGAATCTAACCAGTAACCTTTGGGTTTATGGAACAATGCCCAACCCACTGAACCACACCAGAAACTTACATGTATGACCCATGGACATGAACAATGGTGGGGGATTGCCTGAGGGAGTCAGGGGTCCTGGCTGGAAGGGGGGCAAAGGGAGAGAAATCAGGACCACAGTAATAGCATAATTAATGAAATATAATTCAAAACAAATCAAAACAAAGAAAAATTAGCCATGGTGGGAGAAATTGGTGAATACTACGGTCAAAGCCTTTTTTTCTTGACTATCTAAATACACCACGGGCTTAGGTTTTAGCTACTCCAGCAGTTTGGAGAGGGCAAAAACACTATCACTGTCAGCTGCTGTTCTCAAATTGACCTGCTATGGTTTTCATTAAATATCTACTGGCTATTTTGTTGTTCTGTCCTACGGTTATCACATGCTAAACCATTACTTTCTCCTTTTATTGTTACATAGATGCCAACAGGTCTTGTGGGTGTTGATGGTTTGTCTACACCCACATGTATTCTAAGGTCTGTCAGAATAGATTGTCATCATGTTTTGCTGCAAATGTTGTTGATGGTAATTTTTGGTTTTTCTATCCAGTTGCTCTGTTTTTAAGTGAAGATTAAGAGAGACTAAAAAACTGTGTTATTACCACCATTTCTCTCTACCACTTAGATATCAGTCCTGTGAATTTTATCATATTTTCTATATCTATTTTTAAATTATTTAAAAGTAAATAATTAGCCCTGGCTGGTGTGGCTCAATGGATTGAGCACCAGCCTGGGAACCAAAGGGTCATGGGTTTGATTCCCAGTCAGGGCACATGCCTAGGTTGTGGGCCAGGTCCCCTATAGGGGACATGAGAGAGGCAACCACACTTTGGTGTTCCCCTCCCTCTCTTTCTCCCTCCTCTAAAAATAAATACACACAATCTTTAAAAAATAATAAATAAATAAATAAATAAATAAATAAATAGATAAAAGTAAATAATTATAGATACCCTTTCAATTTCCTCTGAAATAGTTTAGTATGTTTCTCTTTAATTTTTTTAATTCATTTGAGAGAGAGAGAGAGAAACATTGATCTGTTGCTTCACTCAGTTATACATTCATTGGTTGATTCTTGTATGTGCCCTGACCTAGGAAGGAACCCACAGTCTTGGTGTATTGGGATGGCACTCTAACCGAATGAGATACCTGACCAGAGCTAGTATGTTTCTCTTTAATAAAAGAACATTTTTTTCTTAACAAAAAGTATCATACTATTACCAAAACTGAAAAAAATAACAATTCCTCAATATCATCATCTCACAGTCAGCTCCTATGTAGATTCCTTTTTATTGTCCTCACAATAGTTTAAAAGTGGGATATTTTCAAACCAGTGTTCACATGTTCTATAGTGTTTATAGGATCTCTTAATCTAGAATGACCTCAATCACAAATACAGCTTTTCTTTATTTTTAGATTATAATATATTTCTATGGAATTAAAAGACAGTGCATTGTGTTTTACTGAAAGTAGCTATCCATTAGAGAACATTGAAAAATTATTCTATAACTGTATCTTATAACTATACTCCATCCCTCATGGGATATGCCATTATAAGTTTTATTTAGCATTTCAATGAACAATAGGGAAAATAATACAATGAAACTCCTGTATCTATCACTTACCTTCAACAATCATTGACTTAACTACCCTTCTTGCTTTTATTAATTCCTTATACTCCCTTTAAAAGAACTATAATTAAAAATGTTGGATTACACCTTCTCTACTGTCCTAGGCAGATGTCACACAATAATGATGACACTATCCTAGGGAAACACATGAGAATACACCAACCCATACCTTATGACTGGCATTAGCAATAAAGTTGAGTGTGAAAATAAGAGGTGAAGGTCATATCTCTTGCCAAATACTACATTGAGAAATGGTTGCACCTACCAAACGTAAAGACATTTTTGGGACAATCAAACATTAATATAGGTTTAGGTTTGGGATGATATTATGGAATTTTATTGGCCATTATAATAGAGTTGTGGGTTCCCAGGAAAATACCTTTAATTTCTAGAGATGGAATTTGAAGTATTTGGATGTGGAATATCAGGAAGCTGAGGCTTGTTTTAAACACTCCACTAGGGGTCCCTGCCCTCACTTCCAGATAACCTAGGCCCTTCCCTTCACTTCCTTCTTTCACTTTCAGAAGATCCTATAATTCTTGTTTTCACCTCCACAGAGCAATCTACCACAAAGCAGATAATAAAATATTTGTAGAGATGGTGACCAAGCTGCAGCAAGGTCATGTATATCCTTGTGCCTCAATCTGGGTCTGGGGTTTAGAGACAGGGCTCAGAGCCTTCACAATTTAAACTTCAGGAAATTATCCCATTTTGATTTTTATTTTAAAATTTAATTATTTGAATAAAAAATACTAACACCATGGTTCAGAATTCAAAAAGTTACATAGGATAGATGGCAAATAATTCCCCTACACTCTTGTTTCCCATTTGTGTTATGCACAAGTTTGGTAAGTAACAACTGTTATTAGATAATTTATGTATCCTCCCAGAGGTATTTACATATACACTAGTATGGATATATATACCCCCCATTTTTAATACAAAAGTGGCAGAAAAAACTGTAAATGGTTTTGCCCCTTCCTTTTCTTGTTGTGATATATCATAGAGATAACATGAGCCCAGAGACCACAGCAGAGCTGAGGCAAAGGGATTCTGCCAAGGCCATTTTTAGTTTAAAATGATGTGGTCAGTCAGTCAAAACCAAATAAGTATGGACTTTGGTCCCCTTTCCTAAGATGGTACATCGGACTTCCATGTGGCCAAAAATTAAAGAGGTCAAAAGATAGGAACCACAGGAACTACCCTAACCTCAGGAAAACAAAATGCCCTAGGGTGGTGGTGTCCAAAGTTATGATTAGCATCTCAGACAGTGTTCCCTAGCCTAAAAGGTCCTATATCTAAATTAGGGACTTTGAAAACATATTGTTTGCTCTTGAAGTTCTTCAGATTCTTGGTGGGGTGTTTTAATAGATGGATAGGATATGTTTTCCTTATATTTTCATGTTTTGTTTTAAATCCTTTTTCAGGAGTAAAATTATAAGGTTTGTGTCAGGTAGAACCCTGAAGGAAGAACCAATTCTTCCAGAAAGAACTGGGTGTTGGAGGCTCAGAAGTTCTTGAGGAATTGGTGTAGGTTAGAGACAACTGGAATGCTTTTTCTCAAGGTTGGCTCTAGCTTTGGAACCAGAGAGGCAAGAGGAAGAATGCTTCTCAATTCAGGTCATTACAACCAGTAAACTTGTAAGAAGGCTAAGTTAAAGAAGACTGTAACGAAAGTCCTTCAGGAAGCAGTGTGCTCCCTTTCACTGAGGGAAACGGGGAGCTAGCAGGCTGCCACCTGGCATGCAAAGGGCAGCATTATTTTTGTCTAAAGGGATCACTTTTTTCATCACAGATTTGTCATGTTTCTCCCCAACCCGTGTCAGGGACCTTAAGAGGATGGGACTGCATGGAGATCTCCATTGTTTTCTTACAACACTCAGAGTAAAGTCCAGAAGCCTTTCCTTGATTCACACAGCTCTGCAGGATCTCCCTTCTCCCTTCACTCCAATTCACATCCTGTTACTCTTCACTTGCTCACTGAGCATCCTCCCTGTACCCTGTAACATGTACTTCCTGCCTTCCCAACTCAAGGTGTTTGCATTTGCTGTTCCCTCTGCCTGGAAATGTCTCCACACCCTCCCCTTCTTGAGAACTGTAGAGCTTACTCATCTCATTTGGGGCCCTGGAAGTTCTTCCTATACTTAAAGAAGGATCTACCATCCCTTCACTCTTTCTGCCCCTATGCCTTGTATTATTATTTTTTGGTAACACAGTTATCAACATGTGGTCAAATGCTGTTTTTCTGCTCACTGCCCTTTTCTACCATTCATAACAAAAGTCCACGAGGGTCCTGCATGTCTTTCGTGACATAGCAGACAATAAATGGGTGCCAAGTGAATGCAAGATAAACATTGCACCAGCATCCACCCCATTTCTACTGGCTTCAGATGGTCAGCTCTCTCCAGCTCAATTTCCCTTTCCCTCTGCAGCAGAAAACTTGGATCCATGGATTAAGGACCTGCATAATAGAGTTAAGGAGTTTTTAAAATATGAGTTCAGGGATCTCTGCTGGCTGACTTAGCTAGTGTCTGCACTTTGAAGCTTCTGGTCCTTCATCTATATAATCTGGGGGTGCTTGTCAAGTAATTTGAAATGCAACATTTTGAGAGGCAGCAGAGCTGAATTATTTGCTCACTCAACATCTGTCTTGTTTTCCTCTGGCCCAGGAAAACAAAAAGCCAGTGAGCAGTTGAGAGAGGGCCATGGCCTCTAGGAGACCAAATAGAAGGAATTAGATTCATGTAAGGGGTGTAAGAAGAACAGGTTAAGTCCTATGGCATCTCTCACTAGTTAAATCCCCCTTTCTCCCTAAACTCTGAGGTTCAGACACATAGATCTTCTAATGTGGTCCCCAAGGCCTGCTTGAGTGTTCTGCCACCAATTTGACTTCAACTTCTACCTCTTACCACCCTTCCATTGTGATGACAACAAAAACACTCACTGAGTTCTCTCTCATCTTATGGACTTTTCACTATCTGTTCCCTCTGCTTGCAGTGCTTGCTCTTCACCCCTCACAATCTACATGTCCTCTCTAATGCTTCTAATTCAGCTCTCAGCTCAAACTTCAGCTCCTTATAGAGGTTTTAACTTATCTTCCCATCTAAAAAATAGCACCTGCCATCACCTGAACATTCCCCATAACTTGCTCGCTATTTTTCTTTATAACCCTTATCTCTAACTGATTTGATATATTTACATCTTTTAAGTACATTTTATCAATTATTATGTTACAGTTTTCCCAATATTTCCTCTTTATCCCCCAACCCTCCAGCATTCCCCGCTTAGTTCATGTCCATGGGTTATACATACAAGTTCTCTGACTTCTCTGTTTCCTATACCATTCTTAACCTCTCCCCATCTATTTTGTACCTACCAATTATGCTTCTGATTCCTCGAACCTTCCCCCTCATTTTTCCCCTCTCCCTCCCACTGAAATCCCTCCACGTGATCTCCATTTCTCTGATTCTGTTCCTGTTTCAGTTGTTTGCTTAGTTTATGTTTTCCTTTTCTTAGGCTCAGTTGTTCATAGTTGTGAGTTTGTTGTCATTTTACTGTTTGTAGTTTTTTATTTTCTTCTTTTTCTAAGATAAGTCCCTTTAATATTTCATATAATAAGGATTTGGTGATGATGAACTTCTTTAACTTGACTTTATCTGGAAAGCACTTTATCTGCCCTTCAATTCTAAGTGAAAGCTTTGCTGGATAGAGCAATCTTGAATGTATGTCCTTGTCTTTCATAACTTCCAATACTTCTTTCCAGCTCCTTGTTGCCTGCAAGGCTTCTTTTGAGAAATCATTTGCTAGTCTTATAGGAACCCCTTTGTAGGTAACTGTCGCCTTTCTTCTTGCTGCTTTTAAGATTCTGTCTTTATCTTTCATCTTGGGTAACTTAATGATGATGTGCCTTGGTGTATTCCCCTTTGGGTCCAATTTCTTTGGGACTCTCTGAGCTTCCTGGATTTCCTGTAAGTCTATTTCCTTTGCCAGATTGGGAAAATTTTCCTCCATTGTTTGTTCAAGTAAGTTTTCAATGTCTTGCTCTTCTTCTTCTCCTTCTTGCACCCCTATGATTCTGATGTTAGAGAGTTTAAAGTTTCCCTAGAGTTTCCTGAGCCTCTCCTGATTATTTTGAATTCTTGTTTCTTCATTCTGTTCTGGTAGAATGTTCATTTCCTCCTTTTGTTCAAAATCATTGCTTTGAGTCCTAGTTTCCTTCCTTGCACTGTTGATTCTGTGTATATTTTTCTTTATTTCACTTTGGGGAGCCTTCGTTTGTTCCTTCATTTTGTGACTGAGCACAGTCAGTTCTGTGAGCATCCTGATTACCAGTGTTTTGAACTCTACATCAGATAGGTTGGCTATCTCCTCATCACTTAGCTTTTTTTCTGAAGTTTTGATCTATTCTTTCATTTGGGCCATATTTCTTTGTCTCAGTGCCCCTGTTATGTTGTAAAGGGGAGGGGCCTTAGGTATTTACCTGAGTGAGGTAACCCTCTTTGCTGCATTGTGGCACTGTCAGCCTAGGTGAATGTTTCTTTAACTCCTTGGTTGTCAGAGTTCCATGAAGTTTAATTTTCTGGCACTTCTGGTTGTTTATTGTTTTTAGATTGTTTGTTATCCTCCTTTGGTTGTTCAAGGAAGCAAAGCATTTCTACCTATGCCTCCATCTTGGCTGGAACTCCCTGATAAATTTACATCTTGATTATCATATTTCTGCAATGAGATGAACAGTTTATATGAAACCATATTCATTCTGCACAATACACACAATGCCATTTGTAAATGCTGTCACCTTTTAGCACTTACAGGGAATGTGGGCACGTATAGGGGAGAGGGCTGGTCTCAGAGTTATCTTCAATAGATTAAAGAGATAGGATACAAGAAGACATTCACACTATCCTACATCAGTACAAGACCTTTCATGTGACATAAAGCAAACCCTTTTCCATGAAGTTGGAATAGTAGGGGTAGAATCAGGGTATGGTCCCTGAGGTCTGAAAGTGTCACTTTTTGCCCAGTTAATCTAAAGCAGCTATACCTGGAGGGGGTCTTGAGGGAAAAGCAGAGAATTTCATTATCTATCTATCTATCTATCTATCTATCTATCTATCTATCTCTATCTCTATCTCTATCTCTATCTCTATCTCTATCTCTATCTTTATCTCTATCTCTCCTCCTACCATCCTTCCCTCATTTTACCTCCCCTCCCTCTCTCTCTAAAATCAATAAGCACTTTATAAATTAAAAAAAGAATAGAGTTAAAAGGCACAGCAACCCCTCTTCTGGGTATCTACCTGAAAAAAGTTGAAAATAGTCATTCACAAAGATATATGCACCCCTATGTTCATTGTGGCATAATAATGCCACAATGGTGGCATTGTGGCCACAATAATAATGGTGGCCAAGACATGGAAACAACCACAGTCTTCTTTGATAGATGATTAGATAAACAATATGTGGTACATATATACAATGGAATACTACTCAGCCATAAAAATTATTATATACTGCCATTCACAACAACATGGATGGGTCTTGAGAATATCATGCTAAGTGAAATAAGTCTGACAGAAAAAGTTAATAATCATATGACTTCATTCATATATGGGACATAAAACTGAAAGCTACAAATTATCAAACAAGAAGAATGAACAAAAACTCATAGATACAGGCAACAGTATGGTGTTACCAAGGGAAAGGGGGGTTAGGATAGTAAAGGGTAAAAGGATCAAATATACGGTGATGGAAGAAGATTTGACTTTGGGTGAAAAGCACAAAATACAATATACAGATGATAAATCATAGATTTGCACACTGGAAACCCATATAATCTTATTAACCAATGTCACCCCAATAAATTTAATTTAAAATAATATAAAGCAGTAGATTTAATTTTTTAAAAATTACTTTTGTGCCAAGCACTTTACTAAATACTTTCATTATTGTATTTAAATCTTACAATATGATCATGACAAAAATCCTACTTTTATGCCAATTCCACATGTAGGATAACTGGAGTCAAGGGAAATGTAGGGGGTCATACAGTCATACTTCCAGTAGTAAATGGTGGCTAAAAGCACAAACTTGATTCTAAATACCATTCTACACTAAAATAAAGCAAGTCTCCTTGGAAAGGAGCTGATTCCAGGGCTACAACTCGGAAAGTACAAGAAGAGCCCACAATATCTTGCTCTGTAAAAAGAAGTGTTCAAAGAAAAATGGGGACATATGAAAAGGATATAGGAACATCCTTGCTGGTGTTGCTCAGTTGGTTGGACCATCATACCGTACACCAAAAGTCTAAAGATCCGATGCCCTGTCAGGGCACATACCTAGGTTGTAGATTCACTCCATCCCTGGTCAGGGTGCATAGGGGAGGCAACCAGTCAATGATTGTCTCTCACATCAGTGTTTCTCTCTCCCTTCCTCTCTCTATAAAATCAATAAACATACTTTTTAAAAAATTTAAAAACATACTGGAACAAGATTCAAAGGGCTTCCACTAACCAAATCTGAGAAAATTTGAGCATCAAAATAAATCATGATGGCAATGGGCTATTACCCAGTGAATAAAATATATATCCATTAGCCCATGCTGATATAAATAAAGTTATAAATAATTAATAAATAAGGGTAACAGAAAATCTGTTTATCACAGAACAATTCCAACTAGTAAATGGGGGGAAATGGAGTTAGAAACACATAACTTTTCAACATGTATATTAATGATTTACAGCAAAAATTCATCAATGGCTGACAAAACAGGATATTTCCATAGTCTCCAAGTATCTTCCCACAAAATATTTAGGTTGGCAGAGGAAAATATTAACTTTACATTGTAGTGGCCTAGTGAATACAATCTTAGCAAATTTAACATCATATGCCAACTGATACAATACACTGAGAAGGATATATATCACTTTTATGTCATTCCTGGCACACAAAAAAATGCATAAGTTGAATCTAACATAAGGATAGAAAATTAAGCAAACCCAAATTGAAAGACAGTCTAGTAAATGACCCATACTTTTTTTTTGTATTTCATTTTATTTTTTTATTGTTGTTCAGGTACAATTTTCTGCCTTTTCCCTCCACCCAAGTCCAACCCCCCAGCCCTCCCCACCTCCCTCCCATTTCCACCCCACCTCCGGTTTTTGTCCATGTGTCCTTTATAATTGTTCCTGCAAACCCTTCACCCTTTTCCCCTGAATTTCTCTCTCCTCTCCCCTCTGGTCACTTTCAGCCTGTTCTCAATCTCAGTGTCTCTGGTTGTATTTTGCTTGCTTGTTTGTCTTGTTGATTAGGTTCCCCTTACAGGCGAGATCATATGGTATTTGCCTTTCACCACCAGGCTTATTTCACTTAGCATAATGCTTTCTAGTTCCATCCATGCTGTCACAAAAGGGTAGGAACTCCTTCTCTCTTTCTGCTGCATAGAATTCCATTGTGTAAATGTACCATAGTTTTTTTGATCCATTCATCTACTGATGGACACTTAGGTTGCTTCCTGCACTTGGCTATTGTAAATTGTGCTGATATGAACATTGGGGTGCATAGGTTCTTTTGGATTGGTGTTTCTGGATTCTTAGGGTATAATCCTAACAGTGAAATTGCTGAGTCAAAAAGCAGTTGCATTTTTAGTTTTCTGAGGGAATTCCCTACGGTTTTCCACAGTGGCTGCACCAGTCTGCATTCCCACCAACAGTGCACTAGGGTTCCCTTTTCTCCACAACCTCTCCAACACTTGTTGCTTGCTGATTTGTTTATGATGGCCATTCTGACCGGTGTGAAGTGGTATCTCATTGTGGTTTTAATTTGCATCTCTCTGATGGCTAGGGATGCTAAGCATCTTTTCATATGTCTCTGGACCCTCTGTATGTCCTCTTGGAGAAATGTCTGTTCAAGTCTTTTGCCCATTTTTTAATTGGGTTTGCTGCCTTCCTAGAGTGGAGTCATGTGAGTTCTTTATATATTTTGGAGATCAAACTCTTGTCTGAGGTATCATTGGCAAATATGTTTTCTCATACAGTTGGTTCTCCTTTCATTTTAATGCTGTTTTATTTAGCCATGCAGAAGCTTTTTATTTTGATGTAGTCCCATTTTTTAATTTCCTTTACGTCCCTTGCTCTAGGGAACATATCAGTGAAAATATTGCTGCATGGAATACTGGAGATTTTTCTGCCTATCTTCTCCTCTAGGACTTTTATGATGTCACAACTTATATTTAAGACTTTTATCCACCTCGAATTTATTTTTGTGTATGGTGTAAATTGGTGATCAATTTTCTTTTTTTTTTTCATGTAGCTGTCCAGATCTCCCAAAACCATTTGTTGAAGAGGGTGTTTTTACTACATTTTATACTTCTGCCCCCTTTGTTGAATATTAATTGATCATAGAGACTTGGGTTTATTTCTGAGCTCTCTATTCTGTTCCATTGGTCCATATGTCTGTTCTTGTGCCAGTACCAGCCTGTTTTGATTACAGTGGCCTTATAATACACTTTGATATCAGGTATGGTGATCCCTCCTACTTTGTTCTTCTTTCTCAAAATTGGTGTGGTTATTTGGGGTTGTTCATGGTTCCATATAAATTTTTGAAATGTTTGTTCTATATCTGTGAAGTATGTCATTGGTAGTTTAATAGGGATTGTGTTGAATCTATAGGTTTCTTTCGGTAGTATGGACATTTTGATGATGTTAATTCTTCTAGTCCATGAACATGGTACATGCTTCCATTTGTCTGTGTCTACCTTAATTTCTTTCTTCAGTATTGCATAGTTTTCTGAGTACAGGTAAATGATTCATACTTTTCAAAACTGTTATGATCATGCAAGACAATAAGTTTGAAGAATGTTTCAGACTGAAGAAGACTTGAATGAAATAACAACTAAATACAATACGTAATACTGGATTAGATAGTAGGATAAAAAACTATAAAATTTTCTATAAATGACACTGTTGAGATAATTGGCCACATTTTAATGAAGTATGTAAATGAGATACACAGTTGTACTTTATCAATGTTAATTTTCTGATTTTGATAATCATACTGTGTTTATTTGAACAGGTGTCCTTGTTTTCAGAGGGTTACACTATAGTATTTAGGGGTAAAAAGACATGTCTACAGCTTACTTTCAAATGGTTTATCAAAAATTATATGCATCTGTGTGGTGGTGTGTGTTTGAAGAGGAGAAAGAGAGAGGGAGGAAGGGAGGAAAAGAGAGAGAGACAGGGAGAGGAGAAAGAGTGAAATATGTAAAATAATAATAATAGAGGTATTTGGATGAAGGATAAACAGAAGTTCCTTGTACTATTCTTGCAACTTTTATGTAAGTTTGAGATTATTGCAAAATGTAAAGCATCTCCCCAACAAAAAGTAATGTGGGTTCTGGATACCAGCATTAAAGTGGTTTTCACTTTATAATTGTTCATATTAAGCTGTGTATACATATTTTATGTATGTATGAATTATTTCAAAACTGAAACCAACAAAAAGGTAATAGGAAGATCCCAATAATTATTATAGCAAATATTGTGTAATTAGGACCTAGTGAGCAATCATCTTTATCAATGCTACTCTTGATTATTTTTTATTTAACGACTTTTATTGTATTTTTCATTACCATTCAGTCCCTTTATACTCCCCTCACCTCTGTAATCACCACACTGTTGTCCATGTCCATGAGTCCTTTTCCCTTTAAAAATGCTCAA
>PVKM010038162.1:0-14211 GCA_004027735.1 Carollia perspicillata
GCTAAAATTGTTGTTGCTGGGGGCTCATTAGGTGGAGATTGGTTTTTAATCAGCACCATGGAAATGATGATGCAAGAACTGAGATGCCACCTGATCCCCTGCCCTCTCAACCCCCCTCCTCAAGCCTCCTTTCCCCTCTAGCTCAGCCCATCTGTTGGTACCTGGGCACCTGTCTGGGCCTGCCCAGGTGGGAGTTGGCACCTCACCTCCCAGACCTGGCGGTGGGAAGGGGTGGGGGACCTTGGGGAGGAATTGCAGGCCTTCCTTAGGGAATGTCTCAACCAGAAAAGGTTGATCAGCAAGGGAAATGGCAAATGCCTCCTACAGCCTGAACCTGAGATGTGGTTGGTCCTACTAAGGTCTAGGACTGTCACTTGCATTATCTCACCTAATCTCCATGGCAACCTAAGAAGCAGCGAGAGTTAACCTCATTTTACAGAAAAGGACAGTTGAGGCTCAAGATGTTATGTTACTTGTTGGAGGTCACACAGCCAACAGGGCTTTCTTCACACCATGTCTGGAGTCCTCCTAGCCATGGTTTGTTCTAGATACTTGCAGAGGTTCGATGAAAACCTTCAGTGGCTGAATGGGGGAGAGAACTTCAGATACTGACACCTAGCCTGTTGTTTCTCTGTGCTTCTCTTGGTCCCTGCTCCTCCCACCCTGCAACACATACACGCAAACAGGCATGCTCATGCACACACAGGCTGGAGGCAGCTGAACTATTGATATGAACTTAATCAATGCCCATTTGCATATAATTTTTTTTACAGATTTTATTTATTTTTAGAGGGGAAAGGGGGAGAAAGAGAGGGAGAGAAACATCAATGTGTGGTTGCCTCTCACGCACCCCCAACTGGGGACCTGGTCCGAAACCCAGGCATGTGCCCTGACTGGGAATTGAACCAGTGACCCTTTGTTTCGCAGGCCAGCACTCAATCCACTGAGCCACACCAGCCCAAGCTGCATATAATTTCGTATCTAGTTTTCTAATTGCTCATTAGATGCCCCAGCATATGTGAAGCCTGCTGGGGTTGCCCTGCCCTCCTACCCAAGTGTACTTCATAGGCTGGTTTTTCCTTTCTTCTCCACTTTGCTCCTTTAGCCTTGACTCCTCCTAGGAGCCCCTAATTCCCAGTGGGTCAGGTTGGGCTGGGCAGCATAGAAAAACTCCTTATGGGATCTGTGTCAGGAATCTGATCCTGCTTCCCCAGGTGATAGAGTAGGTGAGAGAATGGGGGCTGGAATAAGAAGGTGTGAGTGATTGAGTCCCACGATGATGGGGGCAAGGACTCATGCATGGGTCCTCTTCTGCATCTTTGTACTGTCTACTTGTGCTTTCTACATTTCCCTGTTAATGCCTTGGAGAGCCTTCTTCCCGGGGAAAAGGAGACATGGGAAGTTGTCAAAGTCATGCTGGGACTTAGAATGGGACCGTGGCACTAAAATTGAGCTTGCTGGGGGTCTCTGTCCCTGCTGCCTCTACTGTGGGAGACTGAGGGGTTCATCTGTGATCCTGCCCTGGCTCTCGCCCCAGCCCCACCCCTTCCCCAGCTCTCTATTTCTTTCTTATGAAATATGCATGGAGAACAGATGTCCCTGCTCCCCTACTGCCGCCCCCCCCCCTCGGGCCAGCCCCCGCCCCTAGCTCCCAGAGTGGGGAGTTCCAAGGTCCTTCTGCCAATGGCTGCCTGGCCTGCCTGTTTAATATTGATGAGGGGGGAGCCTGGGCCAGCCAATGGAGAGCTGGGGGTGTGTGTGTGTCTCCATATATATACACATAGGGCTGGGCCAGCCCAGGTGTGTATGTGTCTGTCAATGTGTGTGTCCGTGTGTGAGTACTGGTGGCCCAGTACCTGACCAAGCCCACCCCTTCCGCCTGGGTCCTATATCCCCACCATGTGTACCCCTCTCATCTGCCCTGGAGCCTGTACAGCCACGCCACGCTGCCCCTGAGAGCTGTAGAAAGCTGGTCACTAACTTTGCAGATGGATGAGCTCTGAGCAGCCAGAAGAGACTGGGGCTATCAACGCTGCCCCTGTCCTGCCAGCTTGGATCCCCTCACAGGGTCCTCTTAGGTAAAGGGGGAACCAAGGGTTAGGGAGGGGTGGGCATGTCCCTCCCAATTGGCTCAAGTCCCCTCCCAGAGCCTCCCTTTACTTCTCTCTAGTGTGTTGTGTCTCTCTGCCCTGCACCACCCTCTTATGTCTCCCTGTTGACTATGTGCCTACCTCTCCTCATTCGGGTTGGGGATGGCAGAAGTGGGACAGAAAGTCATGTCCTGGATGCTTGGAATTGCTGCTCTCCCTGATCCTTGGAGCCTGGAACTTTGAGACCAGAAGTGATTTGGGGTGAGGACTTGACGGGTAAACAGAAGCTGCTGCCAGGACTGGAGCTGGGAAGGACAGTGGGGCCAGGTGGAGAAGGAGAAGGGGTCAGGTTGGGAGCAGACAGAGGGGAAGGGAGGGCATGGAACGTGATCAGGGATGCAGGGACATGGGGACTGGCCAGAGGGAGAATCAGGCCAGATCAGAGATGTCCTGAGAACTCCACAGCTGGACTCCTGAAGCATGGGCGTGGGGAGTTGGAGAACTGAACATGTACCAGAAGGTGCAGATTGTGACGCCTCCCACACTATTGCCATTCCTTCTAGTTCCTCTGGACCCCAGGCTATGGACTGTGTTCTAAATTTCAGGACTAACCACCTTCTGTTTGGTGTTACGGTTGTATTGTACCTGCCAGTCAAATGTTGACGCCCCCTGCCCCCAGAGCATAGTTACTATTTGTCCACTGCAATTGAGTCTATCTGCTATGTAGTAGGGTGGGGCAAGCTTGGGGGTTCCTGACACCCGTGAAGGTGTCGGTCAGGCAGGAGAACCAAAGTTGGTTAGGAAGGGGTGATGGTGGCTGTGAGGCAGCCTCAGTGCTTCTGCTTCTGGCTGTTAAGTACAGCTGAACTCACAGTGAATTCCTGATTAACACTCCCTAAAGCAGAGCCCTTTCCCTAGCCTTCCCAGGCCATGTTCCTGCTGACATCTTTTGGTCCCAGGGACAAGCAAACCTTAGCCAAGCTCCATAATGGTGGACCCAAGAAGTTTTCCACATCCTCCTCTATAGGCTGCATATGAACTGACCTGGAGCTGTGGGAGGGTGCCAAGTGGAAAGTTGCTTATATTCCCTTTCTCCAACCTTCCTTGTGGAGGAAGAGCCAGAGGAAAGTCTGAGGTTATTGACTTTAAAACTAGAGGAAAGAGCTGGTCCTGAGCAGGGGAATCACAGCCAGAGGAGATACCTTCCCCAGACTCTAGTGGACAAGCTGATGGGATCTGGTGTCTGCGGTGGTCATGTTTGGGAGCGAGGTGCGGGCTGGTAGTCACTGAACTGGGGCAGCTGAGCAGAGCTCCATATGTCCCAGTCCCCTCTACAATGGGCAATCTGTGTATTTATTCCTGCCTCTTCTCCACCCCAACCCCCGCCCCACACACACAAGGATGGAGAGGGGCCATGGGAGGGAGGGGATCACAGGGCCAAGGCTTGCAGTTCTCCCCCTCACTAATAAAAGTTTAGAGTCACAGCCAATCGCTGTTGGAGCTGTGGCTTCATGTTGCTCAATTCCTTTTCTTTTGCTGTTACCATTTCTTAAAAAAAATTATTGGAGTAAAAAAAACAGAACATAAAATTTACCATTTTAAGTGTGCAGTTCAATAGTGTTAAATATATTCACATTGCAGTGAAAAAGATCTCCGTAACTTTTCATCTTGCACCCATGGGACAATACCTCCCCTTTCTGTCTCCCCCAGTTCCTGATACACCATTCTGCTTTCTGTTTTTGTGAAATTGACTACTTAGATACCTTATATAAGTGGAATCATACGCTATGTCTTTTTGTGACTGGCTTATTTCATTTAGCATAATGTCCTCAAGGTTCATCTATGTGGTTTCTTATCCATTCATCTGCGAAAGGACATTTGGGTTGTTACCATATCTTGATAATTGTGAGTGAACATTGCATAGCAGATACCTCCCTCTTCAAGATTCTGATTTCAGGTTTTTTTTTTGATAAATATCTCTACACTGTTTTTAATAGTGGTCGCACCATTTTACAATTCCATTAACAGGGTACGAGTGTCCCAATTTCTCTACATCTTCACACTTGTTATTTTCTGTATTTTTGATAGCATACATCCTAATTGGTATGAGGTGATATCTTGTGGTTTTGATTTGCATTTCTCTAATGAGTGATCATGTTAATTTTTTTTCATACATTTGTTGGCCATTTGTATATTGTCTTTGGAGAAATATTTATTTAAGTCCTTTGCCTATGTTTTGATCAAGTGACTTGATCTTTTGTTGTTGAGGTACAGTTCTTTATACTATTCTGGACTTTAAGCCCTTATGAAATAGATAATTTGCAAATATTTTCTTCTGTAGATTGCCTTGTTACGCTGTTGACTGTGGCCTTTGATACACAGAAGTTTTTGATTTTGATGTAGTCCCACTTGTCTGTTTTTGTTTTTGTTGCTTGTGCTTTTGGTATCATATCTAAGAAATAATTGCAAAATCCAATGTCATGAAACTTTCCCCCCACATTTTCTTCTAGGAGCTATATAGTTTTAGGTCTTTAACCCTCTTGCTTGGTTTTATCCTGTGCCATGTCCTCTTCATCACTCCTCCTCCTTCCCTGTACCTCACTTTCTGTATTCTCTTCCTTCTTACCATCTTTTCTATTACTCTTTTACAATGTGTCCACCTGCCTAACTCTCCTGCTGCCCACCCCCACCTCCTGCCCTTGTTTCTGTCCTTCTTCCCCTACACTTACAGTACCTCCAAGTCTATCTCAAACCTTCCTTATGCTCTCCTCATCTCTGAGTTGTTCTATCCTTCTTTCCTCCCTATCAGTTTCCTCTTCTCTCTTTCAGGCTCCCAACTGGAACCCTGACCATGGAACCCTGAAGTGAGTCAGACTTCTTCAGTTCATTGGCAGACCCTACCACCCCAGGCCCTTCCTGCCTCTCCCACAACCAGTTTTCAGGCTTCCAGAGGGAAGGGGTGGGGAGGGAATCCTGATCTCACAGAGCAGGAAGTGTCCATCATGATGCTCAACTCAGACACGATGGAGCTGGATCTGCCTCCCACCCACTCTGAGCCAGAGTCAGGCTTCAGTGACTGTGGGGGTGCGGTGGGCCCTGACCGGGCTGGGCCCAAAGGTCCAGAAGGGGGCCAGACCCTGGGCCTGGAGCCAGGAGAGCCTGGCAGGAAAGACCTGCAGCACTTGAGCCGGGAGGAACGGCGGCGCAGACGCCGGGCCACGGCCAAGTACCGCACAGCCCATGCCACGCGGGAGAGAATCCGTGTGGAGGCCTTCAACCTGGCTTTTGCTGAGCTGCGCAAGCTGCTGCCCACACTGCCCCCGGACAAGAAGCTCTCCAAAATTGAGATCCTGCGTCTGGCCATCTGCTACATTTCCTACCTGAACCATGTGCTGGATGTCTGAAGGCAGCCTGGATGCAACCCCCTGCTGGGCCTGGCTAGGTCCCTTCTCATCACCCACTGGCTACAACAGCCATCTCTTCCCTGAGCCCTATACCCTGGCATGGAGTCTCCTAGGCACTGGGCCCAGAAACAGTGCCCCCCCCCCCAGCAGCTGGTTGTGAAGGCAACTTTCTGTTACCAACCCAGGCATCCCGAGGCTGTTCTGAACACTTTCTGCAGTTTGTGGTTGGGCCCCCACTGTTAGAAGTGTCTGCTTGGGGGACCAGTATACAGTCCTTGCTGAATTTCTAAGCCCACCACACATGGGTCTCCCCTAGCTCTCTCATGGGCTGCTGCCTCTTCTACCATACATCCAAATTATCAGAGACCCAGACACACACACCCATCTTCTTTCTACTCTGTTCCAGCTTCTCCTGCTCCTGGTAGGGCAGGGACATCAGAACAGGAAGCGAGTAGGCTGGGCTTAGAGTGGAGTGGGCTTCTTCCTCAAAGATCTCAGTCTAGTTTGGCAGAAGGGCCTGTGGAGCTAATACCTGTGAGGTGAATCTCAGTAGCTGAAATTAGGGTATTAATAAGTCTTCCTATCTTGTTTTCTATCTTGTCCCTGAGGATGCAGACCTTGGATCTTACTTGGTAGTGAGTGCCTTGCCCTCTCTGTACTATTTGGCCCTCTCTGTGCACCCTCCTGCTTCTAGAGTCCCAATTTTCTCCCTGGGTGTAGAGCTAGAGACAAGGAAATCTAGATCCTGTGGTAGGGGGGCGATTCCCATCCCAGGGAATGAGTGGGCCAGATCTCACACCTGCTTCCTCCTTCCAAGGCCACCATGAAAATGTGCAAACCCACACCAGTTCCTCCCTTAGATGCAAGGGGCGGCCCCCATTATTGCCCTCTGGGAATGTGCAGCTCTTCTGTCCGTAGGGTCTTTATTACTTTTTTTTCCTCCTTCTTTAAGCTGCCTTCAGCAAGGGAAGAAACCCCACCTACCCAACCTCCAGGCTTTCTGCCCTCACCGCTCATATAGCTGAGCCCCAACCTGCTCACTGGAGCTTAGGGTCAGCAGTAGAGCAAGGGCCCTGGGACCTGTGTAGAAGAAATGAGCTCACTACACTTATATGCTCCTCCCTCATCCCAAACTCCTAGCTCTACAATGATTATTTATTTATTTATTTGTTTGTTTATAAATATTACTATTTATTGACCAGCTGTGCACTTTGGGGTAGGGTGAGGGGGCCCCTAGATAGGTCCCTCTTGCTTCCTCCCTGATTACTTCTTTCCCTTTTGCCCTCCTTCTGCAACTCCAAGTGTGTATAAGGATCCCCTTTGCTGACAACACCCATATCCCTTCCATAGATCCATCTGTCCTGATACCCTAGTCCTCTGGGATAGTGCCCCTCTCCCAGCTCCATGGCTCCCAGATCCTCCCTCTCTCTCTCCATTCCCAGACAATCCCACCCTGTCCCACCTGCCTCTTTTCTCTCTCTAGCCCTCCCCCATGACCCTCACTTCTTCCTAGTGCCCCCAAGAGTGGGCCTTAGGGGTCTATGTCCAATTTCCTCTGTATGATTCCTTCCTGTCATTTCTGATTTCATACAAAAAGAAAAATTAAAGTGACCTCATTCTAGCACCAGGTATGGCTTGGATCATTTGATTAGGTTGTGAAGGTGGCCTGCAGATTATGGTAGGGAGGGCACTAAAGGTTCTAGGCCTTGATGGCTCTTCTCATTGGATCATGAGAGCTCAGTCTGGTCAGTAAATGAAGACAGAAAGCAGAAGGGGTCACAGAGTAAAGAGGTGCAGAGGATGGTATAACACACAGGTCCCTGACCTCCCCACCTAAAGTATCTTGTACCCCCATCTTGGCACTCATGGAGTGACACTTTCTGATCTCTCTGATGTGCTCTGCTTCTTCTCTCTGTGGGCCTGAGAAGGAGCTGAGTGTCCCAGCAGAACCTACTATAAGTTAAACATGTGTCTCTGAGTCCATGCTCCTAGGAAAAGCCATGGCATGAACCATTGCCTTCCCCATTATTGTCCTTAAGCAGGATCAAAATTCCTTGCAGTCCCAGTTCCTGACTCATTTTGTGATCCCCAACATTAGGATACTGGGGAGAACACAATAGAGGACCTAAGACTAAGAGAATAATAAGGAAAGGAACAAAAAGGAGTGCTGAAGGAATTTCAAAGGAATCCTAAAAGGTACCTACAATCAATTTTTAGATGAGGAAACCAAAGCCCAGAGAGGAGGAAGGCTTTGCCCAAGGTCACACAGGTAGTTGTGGGCAGAGATAAAGTTCAAGTTCAGGTCCTTTAACTTCCATACTGCCAAGGCCCCTCTGCCTCCCTGAAGTGACGGCCTAACAGGTCACACCCTATAGACCCCTTATTTTAATGGAACATTTATGAACTAGAGTATTCAGAATTGTGTGGCCAAGAAGGCTAAAGGCCTGAGACTACACAGAAGGAATAGTTGAAAAATTGACGATATGTGTTTTTATAATAGTAGATTTAGGGGCAACGTGCTACTCTTCTTTAAATACTGAAAAAAAGAAACAAAAGCCGACATTCTGTGTGTTCCTGGGAGTCAGAACCAAAACTAGTAGGTAGAAGTTATAGGAAACAGATTTTTAGTGCAAGAAAACCTTTTCAAGACTTAGACCTGTCCCACAATGGAAAGGCCAGCCTCAAGAAGGAGGGGTCCAATTAGACAGGCACTGGTACCACTGAATACATTCCTGTTTAGCTGGTCTTCAAGATCCTTTTCAAACTTGAGGTCATCTGAGAAGGCTGCAAGCAGACAGTGGGAGGGAAATACAGTTTCTGAAAGATGCCATTTGTATCTGCAATGAGCACACAATGAATGACATCAGCAGCAAGAGGGGTTTGAGTTAGACTTAAGGAGGAGAGTTGATATCTTCCCTTTCCCACTGAGTTAGAGTGAAATGTGCTCTGCCCAGAAGACTACAAGAGGAAGGGCTGAACTGAGGCCAGTTCAGTTCTTGTAGAGGACTACAAGGGGCAAGAGTGGAAAGGGAGCACAGAAAGCATTGAATCTGACACATTTGTTTTAAAGGTAGGTTACTGTTGTCCACAAGGCTGCTGTCTCACACATGATGGTGGAATGGGACTAGAACCTGGGTCTTCCACTTCTGGCCCTGAGTGCTTTTGCTTCCCCCTGCACAGCAGCCACAGCCTCAAGCTCCCTGCCCCCCCTCACTTTTCACTTTGCCATCCTGGAAGGCAGAAGGGGTTACTGGGCCACCTCCTCAGGGATCCCTGAGGACCTAGGGGTGGTTTCAAGGGGCAGCTGCAGCTGTTCTACTGCTAGCTCCAAATTTCTTCAGATAATCAATTGGCCTCGCTATTACTGGGCTCTGAAGGACAGGCGCGGAAGGAGGTGGGAGTGAGAGGAGGAAGGGCCAGGACACTGGGAGAGGAGACTGTTGGGCAGATAGAGTCCCGAGGCTAAGGAATGAGGGGAAAGTGAGAACTCCAGGGCTAACAGACACAGAGGAGGGAGGGAGGGAAGGCTAGAAGAGCATGCCATCTTGCGATCCTCATTTCATATCCTCCAAAACCCAGCAAGTGTGCCAGTGGGGTGAGAGAGGGGCAGTTTGAGTCTCCAGGCCAGGGGGGCTCTGGCACCTCACCCTTCCCTTCCTCCTCCAGTCTCTTCTTATCAGGCCATACCACTGCCAGCTGTCCGTGCCCTATTCCATCCCTAGGTACTATAGGCCCTAGCCCTCCAGTCCTGTCTGTCATAATTGCTTTCCTCTGCTCTCTTTCTCAGCAAACCCCACCCCCCAGTGTCAGAGCAGACAGCAGGGCCCCTGGGGTTTGATAATGGGAGTGGGTGGGGGGAGGAAGGATTCTTAGCCACTCCTCCCCACCCACACACACACTTTGTGTAGGCTGCCAGGCAGATGGCCCCTTTGTGCCCACACAATGGAGGCCTTACCCGTGCCCTCTTACCCAGTTTGCCCAGCTTCCTTCCTTCTCTATCCCCAGTCTGGTGTCTGCCTTCTTTGCCTTCTCTTTCTCTATGTGGAGGGCCTCTTTTATGACCCCATCTTTCTGCCCCTTTCCTGTGTCCTTTCCTGAGCTCTTGAAATCCTACTGTGTGGGGATTGTGAGCTGGAGAAAGAAGCTGACAGGAGGGTCACAATCCTTGATTGCTGGTTTTGGGAGAGAAGAATACAAGCATAGACTTGTATTCTATGGGACTAGAACCTGGGAGAAGGGAGTCAGTGTGGCTGGTGGCCAGTGGCATGGGCAGCGGCAGTGGCAGCAGCAGCAGCAGCAGCAGCAGCAGCAGCAGCAGCAGCAGCAGCTGCCGCCGCCGCCACAACAGCAATATTGGGCTAAAGGGGTGAGAGAGTGCATACCTGGCCACCAGAGCACCTGTGTGCATCTAGGCTCCATACTCACCTTTCCTCTTTGGGCCACAATGAACAAACCACATGCCTTCCTGGGACTCAGCTTCCTTATCTGTAAACTAAGGAAGATAATAAGACCTGTCTCACACGGTGTTAGGAAGATTAAATGATTTCATCCTGGTGGTGCTTAGTGCAGTAAGTGTTCACCACATGCTACTTCAGGGGCAATAAGTAGCAGGGCCAACCTCTATTGTTGTATAGCTTGTGCACTGTACAAAGTAGCTAGGCCAGGGCAGTGAAGGGGCCTGACATCCAGCCCCTGCTCCACCATACCAGTTGTGCACCAGTGAGGATGTATGCAACCCCTGAGAGGTGGCCCTGGAATCAAATCCCTTATGTGGAGTCCTGAGCATCAGTCACAAGTCCAACAGAAAAGTTACGGTCCCGACCACCTTGGAAACCAAGATAGAATGAATGGGAGGAGACAAGAGGCTATGGGAACATCAGAGGGGGAAGATCTCTTAGTTCAGTGTTCTCTGGAAAGTTAGGAAGAACCAAACTATGAAATGTGCTCAACTGAGGACGGACACACTGCAACTGAGAAGAGGTGTGCTGAAAAAACAGAAAAGGAGGGAAAGCTGGGTCAGGGATGTGACCAGAAAATTGTGTTGGTTTAGCGACCTTTTGTCCTCGCTCCTCCTCCATTCCCTCCCCTAAGCCTAGTCTGAGTATTGCTTGTTAAACACTGCCATCTGCTGGCCATACTCAGAGACTTTCTCACTCTTCCCCTCTTTTTGGCTGGGAGCTGCTAAGAATCTGAAAACAAAAGACCAAATAGGAGACAGAGGGTGAAAAAGATGTGGGGACCTGCCATCCAGAATTCTTGCTAAGGTTTCTTTAAAGTGAATGAGAGTTGATTACTGACTAGGGATAAATAGAGACCAGAATTCGTAGGTGTTCATTTATATACATTAATGGTCAATAATTTTCAGATTGTTTTCTTTTTCCCGGCCTTTAGCCATTTAATTTGTTTTGTGTATGTGTGTATAGTGTGTGTATTCTGTCTCTGGAGGTGTTTGCCTGCTTCAATGGTTTCTGTGTATGTGTACATCAATGTGTTGTTTTTGTGTCCTTTTTAAAAAAATCAAATGAGGATATGTTTTTATTGATTTTAGAGAGGGAGAGGAAGGGGGTTAGAGAGAAAGAGAGAGAAAGAGAGAGACATCTATGTGAGAGAGAAACACAGATTAGTTGCCTACCATACACGGCCAACCAGGGATTGAATCTGCAAACTGGGTATGTGCCATGACCAGGATCAAACCTGCAAACTTTTATTGTACTGTACAATGCTCCAACCACCTGAGCCACTTGGTCAGGTGTGTGTCTTTTTTTATATAGGAATCTGAGTGACAGCTCTCAGGCTGGACCCTGTTTCCTTTCTTCTCCCTCTAGAAGCCTTTTCCTTTTCTCTGGGTTTTACTTCTGTCTTCTAGCTCCATCAGCCACAGGGCTATTTACACGTGACACTCTTTTGTTGGCTTCTGCCCTACTCTGGACATTCTAAGCTTAGAGCCTTGCTTTGCTCTAACATGGGACTTTTAGACCTCCCCAGAAGGGCCTTAGTTCCTGAGTGAAGTGAGAGGAGATGGAGGGCCCCAAGATCAGAGCCTCTTTGCTACTATCCTCCCTTTTATCCTTACTGGCATTTAAACTTCAGCCTTCTCCTTTCATAGCCTTGTAGCTTCTCCTTCATTAGTCAATCCCATTTTAGTCAATGCACTACATATTTATTGAATAGTCAGTGTGTGCCAGGCACTGTTCTAGGTTCTGAGATACTGATCCAGGCTCTTCTGACCATCTACTGGGGAGGTAGAGTGGGGACACAGACATGTAAACACATTAATTTTTTGACAGTGAATAGCACACACACAGAATAGAAGTAGTTCAAAGAAGGAAAGATTAACTTAGAAGGAGTGTTAATGAGGGAGGGAGCAGGTAAAACCCAAGTTGGGCTTTGAAGATCAATAGGGGTTTTCCGGGTCTGCAAAGGTGCTTGCAGAGAATTCTGTGGTGTGCTGTCAAGAGCCCCTTTCGCAAATATCCTCCTTCACTGGACTGGAACACTTACTTCCTCAGCTGCAGCAGTGTTGACTCACAGCAGACCATCTCAGCTTGAGATTCCCTTTGAGATTACCAGAGGCCTGTGCTGCCATTGCATTGCATTTCAGCTTCTCTCTGTGTTTAATCCAGCTTTCACACACTTAACAGGTGTTCCTAGGAGCACGCCTAAGAGCACTCTCCTGCATGTAATCTAAGAGTTCAAGAATGTGTTTCCCAGGGAACCCTACCTAAGAGTGTGATATTACAGGTAGAAGGCACTATAGGGATGAAGGCATGGAAGCCTGAAGAGACATGGTGAGCAAGAGCGCACTATAAGCAGTTTGAGACTGTTAGGACATAAACTGCAAGGGGCTGGTGGGACAGGAAAGTTGTGGAGAATGGCCTGGAGAAGTAAGCAGGGGCCAGGTCAGGAGAGGAAGTGTACGTTGCGCTGGGAAGCTTGTACTATGCCACATAGTGATAGTTAACCAGTGGATGTTCTTCAGTAGGGTAGATAAACACCATCAGATTTACATGTGAGAAAAATCACGTTAAGGGCAATTCTGAAGATAGACAAGTGAAGATCTGTGTAGGAGAGAGTTTTAGGAAGTCATTGCAAGGTCATGGGAGAGAGAATAAGTGTCTGTATTTAGGCAGTGGCAGTGGGAATGGAGAAAAGACATATTTAGGAAGACTATTTAAATGGTATATATTCAATAAGGTATGATAATTGATTAAATGTGGTATGCTAGAAGAGCACTCTCAGGTTTCTGACTTAAGGGCCTGAATAAACAGTGGGGCCACATTCCAAAAGAGGCCATATAGTAGGAGAAACGTTGTGGGGAATTATAGATGGTGGCCGTAGTGGTGATGTAATGAGGACAAACTGAGTGAGAACTGTTCTTTCCTGTGGAAGTCTCCAGAAGGAAGTTGGCTTCCTGGGTTTGTAGATGAAGAGCTGGACCTTTCTACTAGGACGTTCCCAGGAATTTCCACATACCCCAAACTGGACTCCTCATTTCCTTCTCCCCTCACCCTACTTTTTCCTTGGTGTTCCTCAAATGAATACATGACATTGTCAGCATAAATTGCCCTGATGGATATCACACTTTTCTTTCCCTCACTCTCACCTCCAATCCATCATCAACATCTACTTATTTTGTGTTCTAAATGTGACTTGGAACTGTTTCTATATTTCTACCTGTAACACCCCTGCACTTCTTCACTGTCACTACTGCAGTCACTGATCTGATCTCCCTGCCTTCTGGCTAACTTCCCTTAAATCCACCATCTAGACTGCCATCAGAGTGACCCACCCAAAATGCACATCCAATCAGGACAGTTCCATACTGAAGTCCTTTTATTGGCCCCCTGTTATTTCCAGAATAAAATCCAAATTCTTCAATATGGCATAAAATTTCCTTTACAGGGCAGTTCCTGCCAGTCTGTCCAGCCCCACCTTCCATCCTTTGCCAAATTGTGCTTTAGCATTCAACAGAATTCAAATCTCATGCACACTCCTTATTGTCCCCTATTTCTGTGCCCGTGCTCTTGGAATTCCTCCTCTTACTGCACCTAGGTAAGTCCTACTCATTCTTCAAGACAATGCAAATATTCTCTCCTCCAGGACACCTCCTGACTTGGTGTGCCCTCCTATGCCTCTAAGCTTGACTCCTCCTTGCCCCCTTAACTTTCTATGCATATCTCTATGATTGCTCTCCTCCTATTGAATTATACTGAAATCATTAATGAGTTTCAGTGTGACCTGGGATGAGTTACTAAAATCTCTGAGCATCTGTTTCCTCATCAAAGACATGTAAGACCCTTAGTCCAATGCTAGTATATAACAAAGCTCAGTAAAGGGTGGTTATTAGAGGATTATTACTGCTTTTATTACTTTCCACTTCAATTTGTTGAGTTGTCCCAACTACCTTTTGCTATTCACCTTGAGAATACAGATTTGTTCATGTATTCCAATCCGTTTGACATTTCAGGTGGGGTTCTCATACATTATCTCCCCTGTAAAGCTGTGTCTTCTATTTTCACTTCATTGTGAGCCATAAGATACTAATTTTAAAAAAGTTAAAAAAATTACCAAAGTAATATATGCCTATGTAACAAATTCAAATAATGCTATAATACATAAACATAAAAGTAAATGTATGACCCCTACATACCAATTGCGTAGGTATGAAATACACATTCTTCCTCCAAAGAAATCCATATTAACCACTTGGTCTGTAT